>JBAMJV010000502.1:0-207363 GCA_037951105.1 Echinarachnius parma | reverse complement strand
GATGGGGACCAGTGGCGTAACTACAGGGGGTGGGCACGGGGCCACTGCCCCCATTAATCATATTAATTTTACTTTAAAATGAGAAACAAAATAAAATACAGTCATCCATATGGCAAGCATGACACCCCCTCCCCCCCCCCCCCCCCCCAATAAGTTGGACCACACTTTATATGACAGATGAGTGCAACCTTCCATGCCTCCCCCTCCCCCTCCTACGCTCTGCCACATTGCACCTCGTTCATAGTTTCATGGAATAAACATGCGTTAATTCTTCTAATGTGGACAAATTATGATGGATCTGCGGTCTCGTCTATATCATGTATAACCTCCCACGCTATACTTGTTGCAACTAAAACGGAACAAACACCAGTTTGGACGATTTTGGAGTATGCTGCTATGGCATGATAATACACTATTGTAAAATAAATTATCAAGTTATGATTTTGAAGTTATGGCTTATAGTTTCACATTTTTAAATTTTGTTAAAATTCAGCAGCATCGGTTGAAAATGTGGTTATTTTGCGATTTGCAACAAAACTTTTAAATTCTCTAAAATACGGAATATAATAGATGCGTGTTTGGGCAAAATGATGGAAAGGAAATAGATGTATACTTTAAGGTGACAATAAGCAATAACGTAGCTCAGGGTATAAATCATTAAAATTAATAATTTAATTATATAAATTATAAAGAAATAAAGAAGACAATTTTGTCATGGCGTCTCCCGAATGGAGTTTCAAGTAAGTTTTGAGGATTTTGACAATGTTACTAGATACCTTTAATAGAGAATCCATTCCCATTAACAACACCACTAGCTGATAGTTTATACATCGTGGGCGTGACTGTATCGAACGATACAACGATGAATAGTGTGTTCTTGAATAATTGCATTATAAAGATACATCAAATAATGAGACCATTGAGGCGTTTTGTCTTTAGAGAATAAGAAGTAGATGACACGCACCATGATGACCTTTTGGAGTCCCTTCCAACATGTCCAAGGCGTCATTTGTTAATTTCTTTGACAGCAAATGACATTTAGAAAGGATACCTTTCACGCAGGATTCCGTGAGAATGTTCGATTAATTGCTTTATTTTGTGTTAAAGACAGTCAAATAATAATAATGTTTTCTTGTTTTGGGGGATTGACTGACATAAATCAATCATTATAAATCAGCATACTGATAATTGTTAATCAATGACAAAGCGACTGCTCGATTCGCATTGATTTGAAATGATCTTAATAGCAGTTATTAAGAACGATATGATAAACATACCCAAATATTAGAGGGAAAAGTAGAGAAAGGGAGCAAAAGAAGAGTAAAGAAAATGATTTGAAGCTTCTTAGATCATGCTGTACTGCCCAATTATAACATATCAACAGGAGAAAGCAGCAGAAAGAGACCAAAGAGAATGGAAAATGAATATAAGGGGGATAAAATGGATTTACAATTTCTCTCTGCGTTGGCGGTAAATTAAGCGGTTGCATTATTTGTTTACAAAGATTATCTGCACCGATTTAGACTTCTCTTCGACTTGCCATTATAGGACTATTCGTGATAACTTTATTTTCTACTGCGAGTAGGCATTAACAACCGTGATGGAAATGATTATTACCAAGTATCACAGATTATAGATATAAAGAAGTATTAATGATGTGTTTGTTTATTATGCAATTACATGCTTTATAAAAGGTTACACTTATTGTATAGTGATAAAGACCAAATTTAGATATTGTAGATACAATTCATATTTTGTTTTCTATTGCGAGCAGGCTCATTTTAAATCCTCCAAAGAGTGTATTGATGATAACCAAATATCAGAGATTGTAGATAAAAAGGAAGAGAGAGAAAATAAGAGAAATGAGAGAAAGATGGCATTTAAATAAATAGGAGGATAACATCATGAATATATGGATTTCCGATCGACTTCCAATTTGGATCATTAGTGATAAGGTTCGTTTCAATAACAAGTAGGCTTCATAAAAGGCTTCCATACTAAATTCAATAATTGGAATTCTGATAACGGTTATGGTCGATTGAAAGGAATACATTATTAGTGATCGGTTTGGTTTCTATTTTAAGTGAGCTTTATAAGTAACCTGCAATAATTGTATTGAAGATAACCAAATATCAGGGATTGTAGATAGCTAGAAAGGAAGATTGAGATAATAAGATACATTATACAGAACCTTAATATGAGGATAAAATCACGAGGATAAAGATATAATGATAATAAAATAAATTCGATTTTTATAGCGCCTATGATATGAAAATAATCTATTTGCGCTTTATAACGTAATACATAATATGTATCTACGTACGACACAAGATAATACAAATGGCTGAGAATGATGTGGAGGCAATCCCTATATTCCATTCACCCATTCATAAACGATTCTCGATAAGTATTATGTCTCTCTGCGATGGCGGAAAATCAAGCGGTCACAGTTTTATTGGGGAGATCATCCAAGGCAATTGACTTCCAAACGACTTGTCATTTTAAAAGAATCCGCTTTATAGGTTTGCGCGGCAAAATGTCCGCGCCGATTGCGGATCATGAGCAAAACTAAATTGGAGCTGATGATACCACTCAAATCCGTCGTTATGGTAACGGGATTGAAAGAGGAGACGCTGGATGCTCTGTGGGATGATATCACAAAGTACGGTTGCTTCTCATGTTCCATTCCTCTCTCCATGTCTGTTTCCGCAAAGTTGAAAAATATTTAACAAAAGATATATTAAAATTTGAAGCACAGAAAAGGGAAATGCACTAGGAAGAAGTTAGAACATTTTCTGGTATAGGAATTATGCATCTGACCCCTGACCCCGGAACTTACCGCAAGCAGATGGAAGTAAAATTGATAATACTGTCTTGTTCACCCCCATTATTACTTTTGTATTGCTGCTAGGGGTCACTAAAGCACAATGTTGTATCAAGTGACATTTCAGCAAAGTCTGTATACATAATTATGTCCTCCTCAATTTTAAAGGTTTATATTATTCGTGATTATTGCTCAACTTTGCTGAAACAGACATGCTCAGATAGATGGAAACGGAAAAGCAACCGTAGCTGGTGATATCATAAAAAAAGAAAACATCCAGCGTCTCCCCTTCTAATTCGTTACCATAACAATTGATTGGAGTGTCTTACAGTTACAGATTTTAACTCTCGCTCTCATATCAACCTGCACCACCCATCTCAGATTTGATTTCACCTATATACGCTAGCGGTCGCCTGAATCCATTTTCCATCCCCATACATGTCATACGTCGATGACATTGATATCGTGACATCTTCTAATGAATGCTAGTGGCATAGTAGTTAAAGTACACGTCAGCAATATAGCAACACATCACCATGTCAATTGCAAATAATGCGCAAGCTATTTAAAAACAATTTCATTCTGTATCTTTAACAAGGATATTCGAAATATTTTTCATATAATCGTTCTACGCAATACACCCCAAAATAGCTGTGAACTCAGGCTCTTTTCGGCAAAAAATAAAATTGATTTCTTCATTGTCTTGTGAAAATTACTATTATGCAAAGTGATCTATTTACATCGTCACATTCAACTAAAACCACTTTGAGCTTTCACATTTAAAAAAACATCTTGTTATTTAGTTTGTATTAAAAGCAGAATGAAATTTTATTGTTCAAATGTCTTACTAAATTAATATGGACACGTTTATGATTGAATGAACATCGTTCCGGAACGCTTTACGATTGTAGTCAAAATTAATGGGCAGTAGGTGATACAATCTAACATACATTTTCACTAGGTAAACAACGTGTTTTTTTCTTTCTATGAAACTTCCACACATCATTCAGAAGATGAGATCAATCTATGATTGAAGTCTCAAATATCACGTTTGGAAACATACTATGAAGTAAATGGATTACTTATACCTTTAATCGATTGATGTGTTTTAATTCAGCAGGGTTGACGTAGGTAGCCACCTGCGAGCGAATCGTGACGAAAATATCGTCACCAAAGAAACGCATCGCGATTTTTGTTCCAGCGTTAGGTGCAATGCCCTATCTATAATAATGATGCTTGTTCTTAAAAATATATTAAAAGTAACATCTCAAGTTCATG
Source organism: Echinarachnius parma (assembly GCA_037951105.1). Classification (NCBI taxonomy): domain Eukaryota; kingdom Metazoa; phylum Echinodermata; class Echinoidea; order Clypeasteroida; family Echinarachniidae; genus Echinarachnius; species Echinarachnius parma. The sequence goes on along the minus strand of JBAMJV010000502.1, from coordinate 203,261 downwards.
AGATAAACACAAAGTTGGTAGTGACCTTTAACCGGTTGAAGTCTTTTTATACAGCGGGTTTGACGACGCTACCTGCGAGCGAATCGTGCCGAAAATAGCGTCATCGATGAAACGCATCGCGATCTTGACGACTAGGGTGACAAATTAACACGAGGCACAATCTTGACGTGCGAGGCGTGACTTGGTATACGATTCCAAGATGCAAAAAAAAGACAGTTTTAGCCATGTATAATTTACGACATTCTAAATTCATCGACATTATTTTCTATCATACAGTGACAAGATGATACTAAGACTCGTTGATGTAAAATAAACCCTCTCTCTTCTTGAACTTATTGAGGTATTCCGAGCGCCAAATTCACAAAATCAGCCTACATAATGCAGTCAGCATGTTCAAAGTAGAATAAAACATGACGTAAAGCTTGCTCTTGTTTCGTGCATAAAATCCATAATTATTGTGTATCGCAGCTATCGTTTGTCATGTCGGTTGAATATCAATTACTTTTAATGTTATCATAATTATAACCAAACATGAGATAACACGTTCGACTATAGAAGGGTATATATCATTGCTTCCCCATGCCATACCAACTCAAAAGGAAGTTAAATCATTCACATTTGACCAGCTCTTGTCGGGCTCTCGTCGGTAACTTAATATGTTTTGCAGAAATTGCAGAAATTTGTATTTTAATTCGTCAGCAAAATTTGAAGTTAACAAAGTTCTGCCAAATATTTCAATATTGTATGAATTTGATTTAAAGCTACTAAAGTGTTCGCTCCAGTACAATAACAATATTAATATTGATTTTGCCGACGAGCGCCCGACTTGGATTTGGACAGTTGATTAAATCTGAAAGAATAACACGATTGAAAAAAAGCATGACAGCGGTCAAACCTCTATCCGATTTTGTGTATTCGGGGGGGGGGGGGGGGGGGGTTCTTACCCTCCCCTCCCCCCTCTAAAAATTAAGAAATACATAACACATAACATACTTATTACATTTTCTTATAATATATTAGCAATTTGAATCTTCCCGTCGTTTTTACCCCCGCATGAGGGTTGAAACAGCCTGAATTATCGAAGTGTGTCTGTCACGTTAAACATTACAGCTCAGGCCCATTGTTCAGAGTTGTGCTCAAGGAGAGCGTTTTATTCATAACAATAAAACAACAACAACAACATTGGAGACGTTTATAACTCCTTTCCCCACCTGATGTTGTGGCTCAATCGTAGTATAATGTACATATATATACAATTATAAAACAATACATCTTTCCTGAAAGTAGTATCCAAGGGCTGAACATTTTGTGTGTGAACACGGGGTATGTAGGCCTAGTAGATTTTTTTTTATTGCCTTTTCCCTCTCTTAATAAGAGATTTAGAATTTATTTAACAAAAAAGATGATATATATCTTAACAGAGTTTATGGGTATGTCCAACATTAATTCCGCATTGTATATCTGGCGAATTTTATTACTTCGTTTGAAATTTCTGCATTACGTATTGTGGCGTTAACCGAGTTTTCTTACCCCATTTTCCAAAAGGCGGTCAAAATCACGTACGTTAGTTTCTTTTCTTTTCGTTTGTTTAAATCTAGGTCTCTATTGGCGTATACTTTGGTCAAATTGAATTTATGAAAATACAATTCCAAGCAAATGAAGAAAAAAAACAAGGCAAAGATCGCTCCTCTTCCTGTGTTGTCAGGTGGTTGAAAACAATTATTCATGTCCGCGGTGCGATGGGAGGCATACGATGCCCCGGTTCGCATCTCGATTGCGTTTTCCGAGTGGCCAACCCAGAGATCTCATGTGTCACTTTAAATACGTGTCAGGTGAAAAGTAGATATGGGACAACAACTCAGGCCTCCTTCATCCCCCCATGCACAGATCCCTGTATTTTTTTCTGTATTCCTTCCCTTAATTTTGATCATATCGTTTACTTCCTCTTTCCACCCCATCTCTCTCTCTTCCTCCTCTTCTCTCATTCAGTTATCTTTTGTCACGTTCCCGCTATATCTATTTCACAAGCTTTCTCCGCTATACTCCCCTAATTACTCGTCTTTTCAATATCTCTTCCCTTTATTCTAATCATATCTGGGACTTGTCTATTTCCACTTTTCTCCCTCTCTCCCTCTCTCTCATTTCCTTCCTCTTCTCTTTAGCTCTCTTGTTATCACTTTCTCACTCTCTCTTTCACCATATCCCACCTTAATGTGTCTCTTATCCCATCTCTCTCTCTAACTCCTCTTTGTATTTCAAGCCTCTTCCATCCTATCAGTCTCATAGATCCCTTAACACCCTCCTTTCTCTCACCCGTCTATCTCTTCTCTTTCTTCCTCATCCTTTCAACGTATAGGCCCCCTTAATTCTCTCAGGGACCCCTAAGCTCCCCTCTTTCTCTCTCCGTCCATCTCTTTTCCTTTTTTCACCCGATCTATCTTGTCTATTTCCACTTACCACCCTATCTGTTTGAGGGTTCACATGTTTCCGGACAACAGTATTGAATTTAGTTTTCTGCATGTGAGCCCTGGTCGCGCCGCTTGTAGCTGTCTTTCTTCTCCCTCTTTCCTTCTCTATACCTTCTCTTTTTATTTTACTTTTGTGTTTTTTTGTAGTGTTACATGATTGTTATACTTCTGTAAATTATTTGCCGAATAAACCATGATGATGATGAAGAGGGGAGAAAAAAGAACGCATGTTTGGCCGTGCGAGTATGCACGTATGTAGCGGGATATTTATTTAATTCTCATAATCCATGAAAGACATGAACTGTATCTACCCCTTCATGAAGGACACTGCGAATTAAATTAAAATCCTTATTTTATCCAGGTTCTTTGAACGCGAAAAACGAAGAGAATTACATCAGATTGTATATGAAACGTATTCCGTAGATGAAGATTTATCCATGTCACCTGTCGATGGATTACACGTGAATATAGAAGGGAGGAAAAGACGTGACCGCCAGAGATTTGGATGACCGTGAAGGACAAAAATGGCCAGATATGTAATCGATGCCAAATCCGTTTGGGGAGAATGGATAGCGGGAGAACTGTAATAAATCACATGTTTCGGGTATTTTGATAGCTGGAGAAAATTAAATAAATCAATCAATTCGGGAAAAATGGATAGCGGGAGAAATGTAATAAATCCCGTGTTTCAGGAAAATGGATATCGGAAGAAAGCGGTAATATTTTTTTTTTTCGGGAACTATGGATAGCGGGAAAAAATGTAATAAATCCCATGTCTCGGGAAAAAATGATGTAATTCCTATTGGATGCATGAAATGACATGAAGAGCGCGTACACGAATAGTAATCTCATTCGTTGCAAACAAGTCATGTATTTGGCCTTGTCCCTTTCTGCGTGTGCTGGCTTTCAATGATTAATATTTGAAGGTACTGGCTTACATTGTACTTTAAAGGGGCTGTCTTCACTCTCACAAATTAAAATTGAGAGTGAACTACGCAACACAACAACACCCGACACAAATATACGGGAAATATACACTTTTCAGCTTCGATGATACTAGAATACATATACTGTACTTATTGAGGCTTCAATCGAGTTTTTCTTATCCCATTTTTCAAAAGGCGGTCAGTATCACGTACGTTAGTTTATGTTTTTATATTTTTATCTAGGATCTAGTGGCGAATACTATGGTCAACTTAAATTGTAAAAAAAAATACAATTCCAAGCGAGAGGAAACCGGATCGCTACTCTTCTTGTGTGTAACTGTATAATTTGGCACAGTCCCATGCATCCGTCTGTGTGCAGTGTGCGCATTATGTGAAGATTAATGGTTACGAATGTTACGTTCTTATAGCAACACAATTGCTCTACATCATGCGAAATTCCAATTGTCATTCTCCACATTTATTTCGAGTTCATTTCTGTCTTGGCGAAATTGTACTGCCTGCAATAACTTTATAGTAGCTTTAACTTCCAACTCGATATGCATCAAACGAACTGCGTAGGCGGTAGGTGGCAAGACGATATTGCCTTTGGCATGACAGTCGGATACAATAGAACAACAACATTCTTTATGATGAGCTTAATGATTTCAAAATAGACATGTTAAGAACATAATTTTTTTAACTTGAGGCACTAGGCGAAGAATGGTACTTTGATTCGGCTTTTAATAAGGGGAAATTTTCATCAGGGATTGGCGTTCACATTGTATTAGGTATGGAGGAAGGTTTCAACGGGGTCTGTGAAAAACATTTTCCTTTTATTACCTTCTATTTTACGAAATATTCATACAAGTTCCATCTTTTATTTAAATTCTTAATGATTCCTTTTTACAAATTTGCCGATTATGTTGGCTATAACAGGTTATAAAACCCCATCTTTCATAAAATATGGTGCTGTCGTGTTACTGTGTTCTTTACAGGCTTTGGGATATAAAATAATGTATGTGTTCTTAATAGAAGAAGTGCATGAAAGGATACATAATAGTATTATGTAATCTACGTGAAGTCGTTGATCTTTACTTCAACTCGGCTTTCCTTAATTCCTTTCCCGAGAAATAATAATAATAATAATGAAACACTTTTATATAGCGCATAACACATAAGCACAATTGCATGTCCCTATGCGCTTTATTATTACCCTTGGTCATCAGGTACAGGTCAAACCCGCACAATTATCTTGCGCACCATCTCAACTCAACTCCCCGGGGAGCATACTAGCCAATGTCAGCCTTATGATAGCGCCCAGGCTAATTAACACCCGACCAAGTACCCATTTATACTCCTGGGTAGAGAGCAATAATGTGGATTTAATGCCTTGCTGAAGGGCAAACGGAGTGGGCAGGGTTCGAACTCGGGATCTCGAGATCGGAAAGCGCGCGCTCTACCAATCTTGCCACACTACGTCCACACAATATGAAGTACATGCTCGGCATAATTATATAGTGGGTACATCACGGCATGTTCATCACCTCGTTGTTTACAAGTACCTGATATAACATACTGCATGTATGTGATCAAATTATTCATGGAGTGCATTGGTTAAAGAGATCCTTTTTACTTCATATAGATATTTCGAAAAGTGATATAAGAGATCATAATTTATACCAATATCATTGTAAGATTCTTTGGAATGGTGACTGTGTGTAGTGACTCTGTTTACCTAGTTTATAATAGTGAACATTGATGTTGGATTTCACCACCAACTGCCTATTGCTTTTTGTTTTCGATCGAAAAGCGGAACGCTTTTCAAATCAATCATATAAATATCTCCATAACTATATTAGACAAATGAAAATCCTCAAAGTCTTTTTCCATAAACCAAGCAACAAGGGACATGATAACAATGTAGAAGTTCCAAGTGATTTTGGTTGAATTTGACAAAGTTAATGATTCAGAATCACTTTAATGTTTAGCTACATTTAGATAGATTGGGATTTCGCACTTTAACATCATCTGTAATACCCCGCCCATTGCCTATTACTTAGGGGAAATGTCTAGATTGCATGGAGTCGCATTATGTCGATACGATGGCTTAATAATAGATCCTACCAGGGGGCCACTTCGGATAATATCTACGATATTAAAGTGCGATTGGTGCGCATTTTCTATAATATACGGTACCGCGGGGAGAGCTTTGTTATAACGCTGACATGTTTAAAGACACCGGCAACACTCAAATTGTAATACACATGAACTGCTTTTTATAAAATGAGCAGCTTTCATGAAGAATACTCAGCGGAGATGGGGACCAGTGGCGTAACTACAGGGGGTGGGCACGGGGCCACTGCCCCCATTAATCATGTTAATTTTTACTTTAAAATGAGAAGAAAAAAATACAGACATCCATATCGAGCATGACCCCCACCCCCCCCCCCCCCCCCCCACGACCAATAAGTCGGACCACTCTATACATGACAGATGGCAACCTTCCACGCCTCCCCCTCCCACGCTATGTAACCTGGTATTGCACCTCGTTCATAGTTTCATGGAATAAACATGCGTTAATTCTTATAATGTGGACAAATTATGATGGATCTGCGGTCTCGTCTATAATGTATAACCTCCCACGCTACTATTTATTAAATAGTCTTGTTGCAACTAAAACGGAACAAACACCAGTTTGTAAAATAAATTATCAAGTTATGATTTTGAAGTTATGGCTTATAGTTTCACATTTTTTATTTTTTTTATAATTCAGCAGCTTCGGTTGAAAATGTGGTTATTTTGCGATTTGCAACAAAAAAATGTAATTCTCTAAAATACGGAATGTAATATATGCGTGTATGGGCAAAATTATGAAAAAGAAATAGATGTATACTTTAAGGTGACAATAAGCAATAACGTAGCTCAGGGTAGAAATCATTGAAATTAATCATATATAAATTATAAAGAAATAAACAAGACAATTTTGTCATGGCGTCTCCCGAATGGAGTTTCAAGTAAGTTTTGAGGATTTTGACAATGTTACTAGATACCTTTAATAGAGAATCCATTCCCACTAACAACGCCACTAGCTGATAGTTCGTGGGCGTGACTGTATCGAAAGATACAACGATGAATAGTGTGTTCTTGAATAATTGCATTATAAAGATACATCAAATAATGAGACCATTGAGGCGTTTTGTCTTTAGAGGATAAGAAGTAGGTGACACGTACCACGGTCACCTTTTAGAGTCACGTTCAAGTTGTCGTTTGTTAATTTCTTTGACAGCATATGACATTTGGAAAGGCTACCTTTCACACAGGATTCAGTTTTAAATGGATCTAGTAACATTGTTCAAATCCTACAAATCCAATTGGAATTCTAGCGGTTCTTTCATACCTTGTTGTATTCGTGTTAACAATAGAAGCATGGGACAGGTTTCGGTGTTTCGAATTTCCCCTTCGTTAAAAATATATTTACGATTGAAGTGTTCAGATGTTAAACAATCCACTGGATAGTCGTAACCGTGTACAAAGTTAATGCAATGAGTTCAATAGTGAGTATCACTTTGCATGTTGGCTCATTAATTGGCCATATAACGTCCATTTAACTTGAAATTTTCACACAACACCCAGGTCTCGTTGCAGAAAGAGATGCAATCGATTGCAAAGTTGCAATTAATTGCAAGTCAGAACATTTGCGCATTTGAACCATTCAGATGTGCGCATTTGGTCACATGATCGGACTTACAATTAATTGCAACTTTACAATCGATTGCATCTCTTTCTGCAACGGGGCCTCAGTGGACATATCAGACAACAATTATATACATTGTATCCCCCGTTCATCACTTTTTGCACATTTCAAAAAAGTTACTAAATCCCTTTAATAGAATGTTCGATTAATTGCTTTATTTTCTTAAAGACAATCAAATAAGAATACTGTTTTCTTGTTTTGGGAGATTGACTGACTTCAATCAATCATTACAAATCAACATACTGATTATTGTTAATCAATGACAAAGCGACTGCTCGATTCGCATTGATTTGAAATGATCTTAATACGGTAGCAGTTATTAAGAACGATATAAACATACCCAGATATTAGAGGGAAAAGAAGAGAAAGGGAGCAAAAGAAGAGTAAAGAAAATGATTTGAAGCTTCTTAGATCATGCTGTACTGCCCAATTATAACATATCAACAGGAGAAAGCAGCAGAAAGAGATCAAAGAGAATGGAAAATGAATATAAGGGGGATAAAATGGATTTACAATTTCTCTCTGCGTTGGCGGTATATTAAGTGGTTGCATTATTTGTTTACAAAGATTATCTGCACCGATTGAGACTTCTCTTCGACTTGCCATTATAGGACTATTCGTGATAACTTTATTTTCTACTGCGAGTAGGCATTAACAACCGTGATGGAAATGATTATTACCAAGTATCACAGATTATAGATATAAAGAAGTATTAATGATGTGTTTTTTTATTATGCAATTATATGCTTTATAAAAGGTTACACTTATTGTATAGTGATACAGACCAAATTTAGATATTGTAGATACAATTAATATTTTGTTTTCTATTGCGAGCAGGCTCATTTTAAATCCTCCAAAGAGTGTATTGATGATAACCAAATATCAGAGATTGTAGATAAAAAGGAAGAGAGAGAAAATAAGAGAAATGAGAGAAAGATGGCATTTAAATAAATAGGAGGATAACATCATGAATATATGGATTTCCGATCGACTTCCAATTTGGATCATTAGTGATAAGGTTCGTTTCAATAACAAGTAGGCTTCATAAAAGGCTTCCATACTAAATTCAATAATTGGAATTCTGATAACGGTTATGGTCGATTGAAAGGAATACATTATTAGTGATCGGTTTGGTTTCTATTTTAAGTGAGCTTTATAAGTAATCTGCAATAATTGTATTGAAGATAACCAAATATCAGAGATTGTAGATAGCTAGAAAGGAAGATTGAGATAATAAGATACATTATACAGAACCTTAATATGAGGATAAAATCACGAGGATAAAGATATAATGATAATAAAATAAATTCGATTTTTATAGCGCCTATGATATGAAAATAATCTATTTGCGCTTTATAACGTAATACATAATATGTATCTACGTACGACACAAGATAATAAAAATGGCTGAAAATGATGTGGAGGCAATCCCTATATTCCATTCACCCATTCATAAACGATTCTCGATAAGTATTATGTCTCTCTTCGATGGCGGAAAATCAAGCGGTCGCAGTTTTATTGGGGAGATCATCCAAGGCAATTGACTTCCAAACGACTTGTCATTTTAAAAGAATCCGCTTGATAGGTTTGCGCGGCAAAATGTCCACGCCTATTGCGAATCATGAGCGAAACTAAATTGGAGCTGATGATACCACTCAAATCCGTCGTTATGGTAACGGATTGAAAGAGGAGACGCTGGATGCTCTGTGGGATGATATCACAAAGTACGGTTGCTTCTCATGTTCCATTCCTCTCTCCATGTCTGTTTCCGCAAAGTTGAACAATATTTAACAAAAGATATATTAAAATTTGAAGCACAGAAAAGGTAAATGCACTAGGAAGAAGTTAGAACATTTTCCGGTATAGGAATTATGGATCTGACCCCTGACCCCGGATCTTACCGCAAGCAGATGGAAGTAAAATTGATAATACTGTCTTGTTCACCTCCATTATTACTTTTGTATTGCTGCTAGGGGTCACTAAATCACAATGTTGTATCAAGTGACATTTCAGCAAGGTCTCAATACATAATTATATTATGCCCTCCTCAATTCTAAGTGTTTATATTATTCGTGATTATTGCTCAACTTTGCTGAAACAGACATGCGCAGATAGATGGAAACGGAAAAGCAACCGTAGCTGGTGATATCATAACAAAAGAAAACATCCAGCGTCTCCCCTTCTAATTCGTTACCATAACAATTGATTGATTGAGTGTCTTACAGTTACAGATTTTAACTCTCGCTCTCATATCAACCTGCACCACCCATCTCAGATTTGATTTCACCTATATACGCTAGCGGTCGCCTGAATCCATTTTCCATCCCCATACATGTCATACGTTGATGACATTGATATCGTGACATCTTCTAATGAATGCTCGTGGCATATTAGTTAAAGTACACGTCAGCAATATAGCAACACATCACCATGTCAATTGCAAATAATGCGCAAGCTATTTAAAAACAATTTCATTCTGTATCTTTAACAAGGATATTCGAAATATTTTTCATATAATCGTTCTACGCAATACACCCCAAAATAGCTGTGAACTCAGGCTCTTTTCGGCAAAAAATAAAATTGATTTCTTCATTGTCTTGTGAAAATTACTATTATGCAAAGTGATCTATTTACTTCGTCACATTCAACTAAAACCACTTTGAGCTTTCACATTTAAAAACATCTTGTTATTTAGTTTGTATTAAAAGCAGAATGAAATTTTATTGTTCAAATGTCTTACTAAATTAATATGGACACGTTTATGATTGAATGAACATCGTTCCGGAACGCTTTACGATTGTAGTCAAAATTAATGGGCAGTAGGTGATACAATCTAACATACATTTTCACTAGGTAAACAACGTGTTTTTTTCTTTCTATGAAACTTCCACACATCATTCAGAAGATGAGATCAATCTATGATTGAAGTCTCAAATATCACGTTTGGAAACATACTATGAAGTAAATGGATTACTTATATACTTATAACCGTATTGATGTGTTTTAATTCAGCAGGGTTGACGTAGGTAGCCACCTGCGAGCGAATCGTGACGAAAATATCGTCACCAAAGAAACGCATCGCGATTTTTGTTCCTGCGTTAGGTGCAATGCCCTATCTATAATAATGATGCTTGTTTTTAAAAATATATTAAAAGTAACATCTCAAGTTCATGAGATAAACACAAAGTTGGTAGTGACCTTTAACCGGTTGAAGTCTTTTTATACAGCGGGTTTGACGACGCTACCTGCGAGCGAATCGTGCCGAAAATAGCGTCATCGATGAAACGCATCGCGATCTTGACGACTAGGGTGACAAATTAACACGAGGCACAATCTTGACGTGCGAGGCGTGACTTGGTATACGATTCCAAGATGCAAAGAAAAGACAGTTTTAGCCATGTATAATTTACGACATTCTAAATTCATCGACATTATTTTCTATCATACAGTGACAAGATGATACTAAGACTGTTGATGTAAATTAAACCCTCTCTCTTATTGAACTTATTGAGGTATTCCGAACGCCAAATTCACCAAATTAGCCTACATAATGCAGTCAGCATATTCAATTTAGAATAAAACATGACGTAAAGCTTGCTCTTGTTTCGTGCATAAAATCCATAATTATTGTGTATCGCAGCTATCGTTTGTCATGTCGGTTGAATATCAATTACTTTTCATTTTATCATAACTATTACCAAACATGAGATAACACGTTCGACTATAGAAGGGTATATTATCATTGCTTCCCCATGCCATACCAACTCAAAAGGAAGTTAAATCATTCACATTTGACCAGCTCTTGTCGGCCTCTCGTCTGTAACTTAATATGTTATGCAGAAATTGCAGAAATTTGTATTTTAATACGTCAGCAAAATTTGAAGTTAACATAGTTATGCAAAATATTTCCATATTGTATGAATTTAATCTAAAGCTACTAAAGTGTTCGTTCCAGTACAATAACAATATTAATATTGATTTTGCCGACGAGAGCCCGACTTGGATTTGGACAGTTGATTAAATCTGAAAGAATAACACGATTGAAAAAAGCATGACAGCGGTCAAACCTCTCTCCGATTTGGTGTATTCGGGGCGGGGGGGGGGGGGGGTTCTTACCCTCCCCCCCCCCCCCCTCTAAAATTAAGAAAAACATAACACATATAACATACTTATTACATTTTCTTATAATATACATTATATTAGCAATTTGAATCTACCCGCCGTTTTTACCCCCGCATGAGGGTTGAAACAGCCTGAATTATCGAAGTGTGTCTGTCACGTAAAACATTACAGCTCAGGCCCATTGTTCAGAGTTGTACTCAAGGAGAGCATTTTATTCATAACAATAAAACAACAACAACAACATTGGAAACGTTTATAACACCTTTCCCCACCTGATGTTGTGGCTAAATCGTAGTATGATGTACATTTATATACAATTATAAAACAATACATCTTTCCAGAAAGTAGTATCTATGTAGTACATCTTTTTGTATTGCCTTTTCCCTCTCTTAATAAGAGATTTAGAATTTATTTAACAAAAAAGATGATATATATCTTAACAGAGTTTATGGGTATGTCCAACATTAATTCCGCATTGTATATCTGACGAATTGTATTACTTCGTTTGAAATTTCTGCATTACGTATTGTGGCGTACGTTAACCGAGTTTTCTTACCCCATTTTCCAAAAAGCGGTCAAAATCACGTACGTTAGTTTCTTTTCTTTTCGTTTGTTTAAATCTAGGTCTCTATTGGCGTATACTTTGGTCAAATTGAATTTATGAAAATACAATTCCAAGCAAATGAAGAAAAAAAAACAAGGCAAAGATCGCTCCTCTTCCTGTGTTGTCAGTGGTTGAGAACAATTATTCATGTCCGCGGTGCGATGGGAGGCATACGATGCCCCGGTTCGCATCTCGATTGCGTTTTCCGAGTGGCCAACCCAGAGATCTCATGTGTCACTTTAAATACGTGTCAGGTGAAAAGGAGATATGGGACAACAACAACTCGGGCCTCCTTCATCCTCCCATGCACAGATCCCTGTATTCCTTTTTTCTGTATCCCTTCCCTTAATTTTGATCATATCGTTTACTTCCTCTTTCCACCCCATCTCTCTCTCTTCCTCCTCTTCTCTCATTCAGTTATCTTTTGTCACGTTCCCGCTATATCTATTTCACAAGCTTTCTCCGCTATATTCCCCTAATTACTCGTCTTTTCAATATCTCTCCCCTTTATTCTAATCATATCTGGGACTTGTCTATTTCCACTTTCCCCCCTCTCCCCCCCCCCCCCCCCCTCTCATTTCCTTCCTCTCCTCTTTAGCTCTCTTGTTATCACTTTCTCACTCTCTTTTTCACCATGTGTCTCTTATCCCATCTCTCTCTCTCTAACTCCTCTTTGTATATCAAGCCTCTTTCATCCTATCAGTCTCATATATCCCTTAACACCCTCCTTTTTCTCACCCGTCTATCTCTTCTCTTTCTTCCTCATCCTTTCAACGTATAGGCCCCCTTAATTCTCTCAGGGACCCCTAAGCTCCCCTCTTTCTCTCTCCGTCCATCTCTTTTCCTTTTTTCACCCGATCTATCTTGTCTATTTCCACTTACCACCCTATCTGTTTGAGGGTTCACATGTTTCCGGACAACAGTATAGAATTTCGTTTTCTGCATGTGAGCCCTGGTCGCGCCGCTTGTAGCTGTCTTTCTTCTCCCTCTTTCCTTCTCTATACCTTCTCTTTTTATTTTACTTTTGTGTTTTTTTGTAGTGTTACATGATTGTTATACTTCTGTAAATTATTTGCCGAATAAACCATGATGATGATGAAGAGGGGAGAAAAAAGAACGCATGTTTGGCCGTGCGAGTATGCACGTATGTAGCGGGATATTTATTTAATTCTCATAATCCATGAAAGACATGAACTGTATCTACCCCTTCATGAAGGACACTGCGAATTAAATTAAAATCCTTATTTTATCCAGGTTCTTTGAACGCGAAAAACGAAGAGAATTACATCAGATTGTATATGAAACGTATTCCGTAGATGAAGATTTATCCATGTCACCTGCCGATGGATTACACGTGAATATAGAAGGGAGGAAAAGACGTGACCGCCAGAGATTTGGATGACCGTGAGGGACAAAAATGGCCAGATATGTAATCGATGCCAAATCCGTTTGGGGAGAATGGATAGCGGGAGAACTGTAATAAATCACATGTTTCGGGTATTTTGATAGCTGGAGAAAATTAAATAAATCAATCAATTCGGGAAAAATGGATAGCGGGAGAAATGTAATAAATCCCGTGTTTCAGGAAAATGGATATCGGAAGAAAGCGGTAATATATTTTTTTTCAGGAACTATGGATAGCGGGAAAAAATGTAATAAATCCCATGTCTCGGGAAAAAATGATGTAATTCCTATTGGATGCATGAAATGACATGAAGAGCGCGTACACGAATATAGTAATCTCAGTCGTTGCAAACAAGTCATGTATTTGGCCTTGTCCCTTTCTGCGTGTGCTGGCTTTCAATGATTAATATTTGAAGGTATTGGCTTATTGTACTTTAAAGGGGCTGTCAATGTTTTGACGTCACTCTCACAAATTAAAATTGAGAGTGAACTACGCAACACAACCACACCCGACACAAATATACACTTTTCAGCTTCGATAATAATATAATACAAACTGTATACTTATTGAGGCTTCAATCGAGTTTTTCTTATCCCATTTATCAAAAGGCGGTCAGTATCACGTACGTTAGTTTATGTTTTTATATTTTTTAAATCTAGGATCTAGTGGCGAATACTATGGTCAACTTAAATTTACAAAAAATACAATTCCAAGCGAGAGGAAATCGCTACTCTTCTTGTGTGTAAATGTATAATTTGGTACAGTCCCGTGCATCCGTCTTTTTGCAGTGTGCGCATTATGTGAAGATTAATGGTTACGAATGTTACGTTCTTATAGCAACACAATTGCTCTACATCATGCGAAATTCCAATTGTCATTCTCCACATTTATTTCGAGTTCATTTCTGTCTTGGCGATATTTTACTGCCTGCAATAACTTTATAGTAGCTTTAACTTCCAAGTCGATATGCATCGAACGAACTGCGTAGGCGGTAGGTGGCAAGACGATATTGCCTTTGGCATGACAGTCGGATACAATAGAACAACAACATTCTTCATGATGAGCTTAATGATTTCAAAATAGACATGTTAAGAACATCATTTTTTATACTTGAGGCACTAGGCGAAGAATGGTACTTTGATTCGGCTTTTAATACGGGGAAATTTTCCCCCGATAGAAATGAAGCACTACCATTACCCCGTTTATTTTAAACATATTGTTATCAGCACGAACTTGACTAAGATGCATTTAAGCTAAATTCTTGATCGTGGAAAGTGTCGTCGCATAGTGGTTTGAACATTCGGCTTTTAATTTGAAGGTTGTGGGTTCGGCTCCCAACTTTGGCACATGTATCATTCATCAGTAAGGCACCTTATCCACTTTATTAGTGTAATTTGTTATTCTATTAACATGCGTGAACTATTTTTTATCACATGCCCTAACAAAAAACACAGGCAACAGTATAATCTCTAAGCGTAGCTGTGCAATAATATACCCAGGTTATAGTGTACATTGCCATACCCCAACACATTGTGGGCACCATCTTCATACAAAGGTATTCACCTCCTATACCATGTATACTTGGTCCCAATTTATACACTTGGGTAGTAGTCGAGAGCCTGATAGTTTGTTGATTGTCTTGCCGAAGGCCTATAGACGCAATGGGCGGAACTCTATGTGCATTGTCTGTGAGTACCTTTACATTCCTCCAAAAAAAGTATGTTCTTAGGTATCTTTAAAGGGGACCACCAGGCAAAGAACAATACATAATTATATATTTTGGTACCATTATGTGATACCAAAAAGATGCCCAACGCTTTGCAAATGATTGCGCAATTCATAAACAATGCATTATTATTTACCACCACTTACGGAACCATTATGGCATCATGGTTCCGTACGCGCCAAACATCTGTGGGTGCGCCAATTCTATTCACGCTACGTTTGGGGACAATAGATTCACGGACACATGTTGTATTATGGTGATGCGTTTTTCAACCTGTTTTCCAATTATATAATTTTTCTTGAAACATATTTTTCTGATCGTTTTGATGGAATATAGACTACTAACAATTTTACCTTTCATTTATAAGCATAATTTTCCCTCAAAAGTCTTGTTTGTGTACATTTATCACAACTTCTTCGTTGCCGTGTTTTCAGATCTATAATTTACCATTGTGATATTAGTAATACTGCTATGTTGTTTATACCTTACTTCCCACAATTGATCTTCCGAAACACGTAGATTGCGAAAAGAAATTCGGAAAAAACAAAACTAGTAATAAAAATGAGATTTCCGTGAAAGGGGGCGTTGAATAATAATAATGCTTGTAGCAAATTGCAATGAAATACAGCACAACTCGTGCGTTGAAGATTGAAAGCAAAGAAGTGATTGAAGGGCGACATATCCTTGGCAACGGGCGTGGATGATATGGAATCAACTAATTACACGAAACAAAATGCGTATACACAATGCATCAAAGTACGAAATTAAATGTCAGGAGATTAAAGGAATCCAGTAATATTGTCAAAATCCTAAAAACTTCTTTGAAATTCTTAATTCAACCAATATTATCACGCGCGTCTACATTAGGTTTAGTAATAGTTTACAATCTACCGTACATTCCCTGATATTTACTTTACGATAGCCGAATACAGAATGTAAATGCTTTTAATTCGTATTTTCTATACCATATAAGTTACACTATAACGTTTAGAAGTTAATCGTCAAATAATATACTAGTCTTGCGCATGTAATACCTTTGTTATGACGTTATGGTGACGTTTGTTTAGTCACACGTACTGTACATGCACCCCAGTGAATGTTTCATGTTATTATTATTTAGTGTAACACATATGGGTGTTAGATGTTTGTAAGTATTTAATCAAGCCAGATATTGAGATTTTGGTTATTTAACTGTGCTTCATTTTCGATTTTATTTAAACACACATTATGGGCTCCTCATATTAGCCCCTTATATGCCTCTCTACTATGTATGTTCGCCCCGTCATCTCATTTAAGTGTATAGGTTTTCTGTCGTTATCCCCCTCTCTCAACGCCTCTCACATTGGCGTAAGTGCGCATATTACATCCGAAATATCGGCAGGTTAGCGGCAGACCTTCATGGTGCTTCCACTTTCCATTTCAAATTCGTGTGTTTGAAGTTTGAACGGACTATATCGCTTTGCTTTGCTTTGCTTTAGTTGATCATGCTTGATATTACAGGCTCAATTTCCAATTTCCATTGCAATTTCGTACCTATGAGTGTGTTTGAATGGATCCCATCGCTTTGCTTTGCTTAAGTTTATCCTGTTTGGAAGATGCGTATACCTTTTCAACCTTCAACCTGCAATTCGATCAAATCATTAAAGTGATATTTTGTACCCAAACAACATGCATTCATTAAGATAAGATAAATAAACCGTGTAAAGTAACATATCATAATTTTTATATTAATCATAAATAAAGAAACATTGCAGAGGACAAAATAGTCACAATATATTTTATTTCTCTATACTCTGGTTTGGCGCACATCTTTGTTCTGAATGTGGAAGCCATGCGCATCTCAGTTTGATGAAAAACAACATATCCGATGTACTGCAAGCAGACATCAACAAACACCCATCCAGGAATAGGGATATAGCCCCGGGCTGCAACTTCAAATGCGCCTGTCACATGACATTATTGCTAATTTGTATGCCTCCCCTCAACAATACATTATAATCCATCGCGGTGGCTTATAGCGTGGGCTTACTGATGTGGGCCACGTTTCTCATATATAGGGAGCATACTTTGTCAATGTCTTTATTTCCCCTTTTGTTTTTTATGGATTTGTAATTTTGTTAGAGGGAATGCTCGTTTTCACTAATTAATGCCCCCACCCATATGGAAAATTACAGCAAAGAGATGCCTATGCCATCACTTTAACACTGGTTATTCATTGATATTAAATTTAGATTATGCCTGTATCACTGGGATTGTATCTTTACCAAAGATATTACTATTTACAGTTTCGAAATAGCTATGACATTGATATATAAAGGAATTAGTATCAATTAAAAAGGGGGTAATGCATTATCCCCTTATCGCATTCGAAAGGCCCGCAAGTAAGGAGTAAAATGTGCGGGTGTGACGCCAGGTGCCAAGTATTATAGCAGACGATATCCAATAGTTGACGAACACATTTATAGTGCGAAGAAATACACGACGAAAATGCACGAATATCCCTGTTACCCACGGCGCGCTGTGGGTAGTGCACACTGCTTTAAAACGTGTAAACCCAGAATGATTGTATTGATTTAATACATTTGCTAACATTGAGCAATGTTTAGATTGTGTCTTCTGATCTTTCTCTTTGTTTGAGTGTTAAACGTGTCAAAAATGTGTACGCTTTGGACACGACCATTCGCGACTTTTGGTCGAAGAGAATGATATGCAGTGTATGACGTGAGCTTTAATGTATTCCAAAAAAGGCGGCCTACATACATTTTCTAAATACACTGTTCTATTTCTAGACATAGTCTTGTCTCCTTCCCTTCCTGTTTACTTAGTCTGGAGTAAAACCGTCTTTAAGAATTTGATCCTTGACAGATCAGATCTCCCCCCCCCCCCCTTTTACCCCCTTCTACCCACCTCTTTATCCCCTCTCTCTCTCAATCTATAAATAATTTCGCTTGCATAATAACGAGAATACTTTATTCTCTCTTTTCTTCTCCGAGAAATACATCATGGTACAGTCATGTACAGGATATAAGTACTACAATTTTCAAGCTGACTCTTTCATATTCTCGTCATTAATTTCATTTCAGTCACGACCCTCATTAGCAGTTGTTTTTCTGTTAAAGTGGTTACAGCAAATTTGAAATGATAACTATCAAGGCCGAAGTCTAGTTTACACCTACACACATGCCGAATGCACAGTTAAAACAAAATATGTTAAATTGTACGTTGAAAATAACAACTCTGGTGACACAATTAGTAACACACACAAAAGGTAATGGTTACGAAAAACCGTATAAAGAAGGCTAAGGTTGGAGTGAGGATATATATTTAAAAAAAGCCGCCGGCTGGCAACTTGAGATTTATTGTGAGATGTTATAAGCGCTGACATCCATTCGGCATTGACTATTATAGACCGTGTCGCATTCCAGCATTCACCTTTGCGCGCCAATTATAATGCAGCCATGGTCGTGGCTGAGCGTGCATGCCACACTGTAATTCATTTAATTTCCTTTCTGATTCAATACCTGATCCAGTTTTCGTCTCAAAGCGGCTCTCCAATCGCTACAAGTAGTAGCTTGAAAAACGTCATAGACGGCCGCTAGCATAGCTAGGGTTGATTGTAATGCAATACAGGCTACAATACACAGGCGACGCCCACAAAGCTCAATTCATAGCGTTTTATACGTTTAATATCGGGAGAATGAACCGT
Source organism: Echinarachnius parma (assembly GCA_037951105.1). Taxonomy (NCBI): domain Eukaryota; kingdom Metazoa; phylum Echinodermata; class Echinoidea; order Clypeasteroida; family Echinarachniidae; genus Echinarachnius; species Echinarachnius parma. The sequence goes on along the minus strand of JBAMJV010000502.1, from coordinate 184,550 downwards.
ACGTATGTATGATTTAAAATAAATTTAAAGAAGTAGAAACAAAAATTATAGTTAAAAATACATTAAAACCGAGTCGGAAAATACATTAAAGTATATCAGAATAAAAAGCAAATAACTGAATAAAACGCTAGCACAAAGTTGTGATTACAGTCCAAGGATTTGGGTATTTCAATCACTTTAATTTCAAACATTTCATAATGCATAATCATAAGTTATCACTACCGCAATTTCAGCATAATGCCGACATCTTGTAATTGTAAATACAATTCGAAGTCACAAACATTAATTTAAATTGTACTCTTTTCTCAGACATCAACTTGCACTATCCCTTAAAGTTTGTACTCCTTTCTATAACGAAGATGTCATAATTTCCGACGCCGTTAATATTTGACCTTGCATTTTCCCCCGCCAAAACATGACTCGGTCATTGCCGCGTAGTCAGGAGGGAAAGGGGAGATAATATTCCTCCTCCCAATGTGGGAATTGTGGCCCCCTCACGTACCTCCCCACATACCCCTTATCCCCCTATGCCCCGTGTGCTAATAACCTTATTGTTTGGGTCACATAATTCACCCCACTCAAACGATTTAATACACCAACAATGTCAAAAAGTCCTCACGTTTCGGACACTTCGTTTCCTCTAAAGCCCCTTAAAAGTGTTTAGATCATTACACCGTGGCCGATAATGTGTGATCATCAATACACCCAAGATCAGGCGTAGATGTTAACATATTTTAAAGGTATTCTAGGGTATTATTATTTTATCTTAATTTTTTGGTTTTTTTTTTTTTTTGGGGGGGGGAGATCAGCCATGTCTGTCTAGACGGCGCTGAATGGGCTTCAGTTTATTTTCAACCATTTGTATTTATTCAATGTGATCATGCACATAACCTTTTCTGATGATTTTTTACTGTTTAAAATTTTGATTTTCATGCTTTTTTTTAAAATATCCTAAATGACCAAAGAATTCCTCACAGATCGGTCGCTTCGTTTTTATATATATAATACAATTCCCGGGGGAACTGTCGTCTTTATTTCCACAATTCATAAAAAGTCACTACATATGTAAAGATGTACAAGAACAAAAACAACATTACACAGAGACTACAGAACAAACAGAGAATAGAAAACGGGTATAAGAAAACTATGATTACTTTAAGACAATATGAATGTGGAGGGATCAGAAGAAGTTTTATAAAAACTTATGGGTATGATCCCTTGGGTATATAATAATCAAAATCAAAGTTTAAACAAAAATCAATTTCGGTAAGTTTTACTTTATGTTATTGTCGTGTTTCGAATCGAACAATGCCAAGTCATATACAATTCAAACAAAAATAGTACATAAAAATATGTTTAAAATGTCAGGAGTTATAGTTTCCTCGGAACCCCCTAAAAGCTTTGCCAATAATGTGTAATCATCCATAAAAACCTCCATGATTGTTACGTAAATTTGAATGAACGGAACGGGAAAAACAAATAAACAAAAACAAAACTAAAACAACAACCACGATCAGGCGTAGATGTGAACACAGTTTAAAGGAAGTATCGAGTATTTCTTATTTTGCAAATGTCCTCATTTTTGTAATTTTATTTTCTCAGTCCTGTTAATTACCATTGCTTAAAATATATGAATGCATGGGTCAATTTTTAAGTTCTTGAAATATTTTGGCGGTCGTATTGGTGTTCTCGATAATAAACTCGCTTCAAATATCGACATCCGTGTGTGCATTGTGGTCATTGAGAGATTTGATTATAGAATAGTAAGGGTTTTTATGCCATTTCTGTATGAATGAACATTTTCTGCAAGTGCTCTACGGAAATGAAATAAACCATAATTACGCAAACAAATGTGAGTGGTAATTGCGTGTTGAATTTAAATAATTTCCTTTATATTCATAATAATTTGGCAACAATTATTTATGTATAATAACTTAACAAAGATTATTTAGACAGTACAATACACACAAATTGAATAATATATTGGAACTATATCATATCTTTAAAACATAATCGTTTGAAACGCCGTGTTCAACTACCGGGGGGAAAAAAACACCCTTTCACGAATAAAGTTTACGATTAAACGGGAGCAAGATCGAATGGAGATCTGCCTTTGTAAAAAAAGAAAAAAAGAAAAAAAGTGTGATTTATAGCACAGCTTTCCATCAGGTAAATTTACATCTAAGTCGCCCTTATTGACATATAATCTAAACAGAAATCTGCCAATAAAACCCGGAATTAAACCCAAACCACGGTGATAATCTCGCAAAACCAAACGAACCGCGCGGAACTGAATAATTACCCCCGCATTCTACCCGCCTCTTCTCGTGGCATCTATCAAACACGGGTGCACACTGACACCCAGATTCGGCGGATTCGGGGCTGATTAAATCCGCCATTTGTGCGTGGGCGAGGGTGTCGGGTTTTTGTTTTTGCAGTTCGGCTTGTTGGCGAGGCGAGGGCTGGTGTGGTATCCTTTCACAAAATATAACCTTTCCCGCTTTCCAGCTCAACAGACATATTCCAAACAAAATACTAACTTATTATATTATACATGCAGACTGATAGTCGGTGATAACTCAAGTCAAGTGTGGACAATTAACGTGATATGGTAACCCCCCCCCCCCCCCCCCCCCCCTTACCGGTCAGTTAATTGAGATTAAGCAAATTAAAGATATAATACCATGCTTATCTTTAGTCTATTGCTGATCCCACCTTTTGTGGAAATTACCACCCCTTATTTTCATCCACACTCTTACCGCCTGCCTTTTCAACTGTCTGACTACACCACAAGGACTCGAGCTGTCAGTGATCATGAAGGGTGTTATTAGCTGTGCTTCAAACACCCCCTCCCCCGCCCCAGGCTGATGTCTTATCATGTATTATGCATGCATGCTCATGTCCGGGACGCACAACGTGCCATCGACAACTTAAAGGCGCAATCACTCTTTATCACCATTAAAAGGTCTTTAATATTTCCTTATTTCACCGATATGACATTTATTGTATAGTATTACAAGCTAAACACAATGTATAAAAATATACCAACTTGACTTTAAATTAATTTCGGTAAACCTCTCTTTAGAATGGTTATGATGATTATAAAGAAATCACAAACACCGTATATATTTGTATAAAGAAGAGGGGAAAACTTTCAGGTTTTCTGAAAAGCCCTCTCTTGCGTGAACTCCTGTTGTTTTAATGAAAACAGGCACAATAAATGTTATCTCTACCATTCAAGTATGGCAGAATAATGACGCTTAGTTTTAAATGAAAAAAAATGAAGTAATATTTGAGACTTCATTATGATTTCAACTCCGTCCCTTCTTCCTAAATCATACAACAAAGTAGAAAGATGAGACTATTATATATTTATAAAAATAAATGCTTTTCGGCACCATAACTATGTAGCGTAAAAATGTTTAATATAATACAAAAATATTCCACAAGCTGAAGATTTGCAGTATTTTGGTGATTTTTAGGTTGTTAATAGATTGATCACCCTCAATCAAACTGCAGCATGTAGGGGTGTATTCTGAAAACGATTTTACGTTAAAATTTATTGTATCTACGTCATATCTACGTCACTACAATATACTTTAGCAAATCGCTATTTATTAAAGGAACTAAAGAATACAACGTATTTTGGCACAGTTGATGACTTGTAAACTAGGTCTGCAGAAAAAAGCATCATGAAAATAAACACAGTAGTGATGTTTATGGTCCTAAATCAGCAGCGTGATTGACACTTTATCGGCTTACGTCAACTAGAGAATTTAGAGAGGCGTCGTGTACAGAGACTATATGGGGCGAAGTTCTTTAGATGACGTCACACCAATAGAGGGCAGCATAATCGATTTTGGCTATTTAAAAGGGGCGTTCCTAGGACAATTAGATATTTACTAATTAGCCCAAAATTGATTGATTTCATGGGAAATGACTGACAAATTATTTTTCTTGAGGAAAAATTAGATATAGAGAGCCTAATTGTGAAAATTAGGCCATCTAGACGCTGAAGTTCTTTTAAGTACAGTTTCAGAATACCGATTTGGCTAAAATATTTTAGTGACGTAGATACTATAGATTTTAGCTTTAAATTGTTTTCAAAATACACCCCTGGAAATTAGGACAGTACATATCATTTTCTTTGTTTTCCCGTTCAACCTCACTCAATTAGTTATTTTGAGGCATCCTCCATGCAACAGCAAATTATTAACAAAGTCTCATTTAAAAAGTCTCCCTTTAAAATCTGGAAAAGGTCGCTACTGCTCTTGATTTGACAGCCGTCTCTTATTTCGAAATTACTCGAAAGATGAGAATATAATTATTCAATGTTTTATTTTGGCGCCATTTGCAGGGTATAATTTACTTGAACATGACTTGGACGTACATTCGATGAAGTGTTTCATTCTAAACTTTGTCTGATATTACACCCAAACTGCCTAACATCATAAATCAAATTGTATTGTATATGTTATATTCCACCTGTTCGTAAACCGACTATGCGCAGACAAACTATCTTTAACCCTCTGATTTCCAACTTTAAGTGCACGAATCGACTAGAATAAGTTCTTCAGACAATTTTACACGAATGGCTTTTTTTGGTATAACCTCCCCATTAATGACATTGAAATGATGGTTGGTATAGGCAAGACTGTATGTGAAATTTCCTCACTTATCTATTGTGTGTATTTTGGAACTACTCAACGGTTCTGATTATATGAGTGTGCATCAGTGGCGTAGCGTGGTCGGACTAATGGGGGGGGGGGCACACCTTATGTATTTATTTTTTCCCCAAAATCTCCCCTTATGTTTTCTATTGTTTTGTTTTCCTCAAATTATTTGGGGTACGAGCCCCCCCCCCCCCCGTGCCGCCCCCCCCCCCCCCCCCCCCAGTCGCTACGCCACTGGTGTGCATGGTGTATATAGTCGACCATCGCACTAAAAGGGTTACTATACTGGGAATAATCATATTCATTGATTTCCCGTTTCTCTTCTTTATGACCCTGATGATTTATTTCTGAAGTGCCATATAAACCACAAAAAAGCCTTCCAGTAATTTTCTTGAAAGGTCTCTTATATTACTAAGGATTTCAACTCGCACATAGTCCTTTTTTATAAAATTATCTGGCAAGCCGAAAGGTGAGAGCACAAATATGATTACATTTGTTTGAAGTATTTTGAATGCATGTTACCTGCATGGATGATATTGTATAAAATCATGTGGGCTTGGAAGGTTGACGATTATATTTTGTTTTGTTCTTATGTTCTAAACGGTATTAACACTTTACGCGATTACCACTCTTCATCTGGTCAAACAAATCTATAACCTACAATACAAATCCTTTAGATATAATTCTTTAAAAAGGGTCGCGCCTAATAATTATTTCACCTCTTTCTCAAAATTATACATCAGTTCGAGAGATAATAATTGTTGTTTGCTTTTTGGTGCCATTTACAGCATAAGTTCTCTTGTAACCATGGTAATATCACGTAGAAATGTTGCTTTTATTGTGTTCCCATAGGAACGCGTTTATGCACAAGATATGAATCCATTACTGTCATATCAGGTATATTATAGCATTCGTTTTATATGGTAATTTGATAAAAGATTGTTAAGACAAAGAAGACCACACCCGCATAAAATTCAATAGTTTTTAAGTATGTGTGCAATGTACTCTATTAAATATATATATAGGTGTGGTATTTGTTATGTGTAAATTTGGGGCCCAAATTTATTACGATCAAATATGTTTACTGATAGTTCAGCCATTTCTGAACAGATTTTGACCAAATAAAGTTTATTCTGCCATTTAAAGTGCATGTTCTTTCAAATACGACACTCCGTTTTGCATTACCTCACAAAAAATGTGTTGCACAGCGTCCTCTCTATCAAACTTAACTACTCCTTTAATATCTATTTCATATATTGTTTTTAAACAAATACGCACACATGCGAACAAACATCAACTGCTTACACACAAGAAGACAATAAAACAATAAACTACATTATTACGTTTCCTTTCCCTATCTGTCTGCTTATAAAACTAAGAAAAAACAGATTATCAAAGAACGTTTTGTGTGTTTGTGCCTCAGCAGCCTCTTACCTTATTACAACAACAAGTTGTTGTGTGATTGCGTTCGTGCATAAGTGTTTGTAACGAGGGAGGGTGTGTGTGTGTATGTGTGTATGTGTGTGTGTGTGTGTGTGTGTGTGTGTGTGTGTGTGTGTGTGTGTGTGTGTTTATGTATATTCAATTGTAAATGTATTAATTTGGAGGAATAAAAAATCATAACAAAAAAAAAAAGGTGTGTGTGTGTGTGTGTGTGTGTGTGTGTGTGTGTGTGTGTGTGTGTGTGTGTGTGTGTGTGTGTGTGTGTGTGTGTGTGTGTGTGTGTGTGTGTGTGTGTGTGTGTGTGTGTGTGTGTGTGTGCGTGTGTGCGCGTGCGTGCATGTATGATGTAATTTGCTGATGATGATTAAACAAAAATTAAAGAGAAACATATTATCATTATTTACTTTATTTATCCTAATCATAGTTTGACAAATACCATACAATAAAGTTTTGCACAAAATAAGCACATGTATTTTCATAAATTTCTATAATATTTCTATTCTGCATATTCGAAATAGCATTATCTTTCTATACATTGCAATTTCACTCAACTCAAAGAGTACAAGTCAAAGTAGCGTGATAAAACATGATCATTATCAATGGTTGCGTTTTCTTACGAAATCAATTTAATCTTTTGTGAACTGAAAAACACCATCTGATTGCAATTTTGATTGAAATGCAACTCAAATATATAATTAAAGATATCTGACAGAGTAACTTTTCACTGTATCAGTATTATGCTGCTAGATATGTATATAACACACTCATCATTGTATGGCGTGGGTACAGTCCAATACAAACACTTGCTTTCTGTGCGGAAGTCAATTTTTAAGGCATAGTTCAATTGTTTAAAGGTATAGTACATTATAGTATTGGTCGAACTGCACTTTAGTAGCCAAAACCTGCACCATAGCATAACAAACTAATAGTTATTACTCCACCATGCTCGAAAGGGGAACAACATTACAAACGACTAAGTAAAAAGCCTGTTATCATTACAAAATAGCCGTCAAAGCAGAAGAGGGGGCTCTCTAAGAACGCATTTGTACGAACCATTTGTATGTGATTTTTTGTTAAAATAAAGATTAAATAGAGAGATCATCAACAACTAATAAAAACCTCTTTTGTACATTTTTTAAACAGTGTAAGCATTTTTTGTTTTCATAACCATCAAAAAATTGGTAGGGGTCCTACATTTATGCCGATTGGATATTGATATTTCAACTGTTTCTGAACCGATTTTGATAAAATAAAGTTTATTCTACCATTCTCATTCAATGCTCAGTTTTTCATTACCTCACACAAAATATTTCTTGAAGCGCCCTCTATACCAAAACTCAACTATTAATTTAATTTGAAACCCGCCACTGTGTCACCAATTGCGCCCTAGGACAAAATCTATTTTTGCTGACCTTGCAGACTATACCATCATCAGTAATTTGAAGAGAATAAAATGATTTACGAAAAAGCTGAAATGAGGAAGAAATACAAAAAACTAGTTGGTCTGCAATTCGACTTGCTGTTCATGTTCAATTGCGATCTTCAGAATATTTTTGTAGGCTTCGTAGGCAACCATTGCTGAATGAATTCCATATAGGGTTGCAAATGGATCCAAGAGCACCCCGATCACTTTGCATGTCGTCTTCCCGAAATATAGAGTTTGTACAGTCCAGGCCTCGATGTAAAGACTTTCAATCAACCATTGGGTAGAAGAAGATACCACGATGTATATCAAGAGGGCGAGGATACACTTGATCTCAGATGGCTGTGGAAGCCGTCGTTGCACTAGCAGTAAGAACGACGTCGTGCACCAAACCATGATTACGATGACGACGGAGTAGACAAGAGCAAAGATGAACAGTGCGGTTTTGTCGGGGTCAAAATACTGTCCACTGACGAGTAGACCGATGGATGCCGTCATACGAAAGAAACATTGGCAAAAGATCCCGCCGGTGCAAATGAGAAGCAGCACATCGTGTCCTTCGAGGGGTAAACAGTTCATATCGATATATATTTGCTGAGGCCCGTAGGCGTTACTGTTTGGTAATAAGATATGTACATGTGTAAGAATGTCATCAAAATGGGAAGATAAAATGCTATTTCAAGGCAATGAAGAACGTAGATGTATTGGTCTGAAGTAAGAATGTGCATTGGTTGGAATCTAAAAAACATATTAATCGCAAAGTACACGATAGCCATCACCAATGATACTGCCCATGTCTTGTTTACCAGCTGTATAATTACTGGTGGTGAGTTTCTGTCAATATCTTCGTTCCTTGTGACTCTGGTCCCCCTGAATCGACACAACAAGGCGAGTGACTTTATAGCACGAGAAAGAATTCTATGCGATGTGGAAGTATTAGCTTCATGAAATGCATCAAATCGCGGCATTTCTAGATGAACTTGCATGGCCGATTTAGGTACAAACGACTTCCACACCTGCCACAATATCCCTGTCGCGATGATGGCACACTCCATGTAGAAGGTAGTCATGGCTCGCGGAAGGACCCGGATGTAGTTACCAGCGGTGCCATTTAAGCGGCAGAAACTATCTATCCCTTCTTCTCCTAACAGCTCGCCAACTGGGAGGACCATCTTCCAAACTGAAATCCAGATCGTCGCACACAAGATGATAACGACAGTGAATATATTCTCCGCGTTGGTAACTAAAAACGCATCGTAGTATTTGTAACAAATTGAAATACCCACAGGTAGAAAACTTAACAAAACAAGGTCTAGTATCTCCCCGCTGATGTAGCGACTGAGAGATTCGTTGCTGTTTCCGGTGATGCAGATGATCTTTCCTATAGCAAGAACAGGTACCGTGAAAATGGCGAGGCAGCATAATCCGACAAGGACGTCTACGAGGGAACGGTTTCTGCTTAGACGTAGGTCTAATAAAACTTGATGAGATGTCGCCCGTGCTTGATTCTGACATGCTAGCAGCCTATGTGGTTCTTCTTCAGGCACATGATACAACGGCTGAAGGACACCCAGCGCGCGGGCACAGTGACGGCAACGCATCGGCCAGAAGACCACCTGCTTCTGGTGGAATCTGTCCTTTGAGCGGATGAACCGAATCATCTGAAACTCGGCGCTGAGAATTGTTACACTGAGGGCGATTCTGGAGGCAGCGAATGTAGCTTCACTGTGAGATATTCCGGTGCTGTAATTAACTGGAAGACTCTGGAGAAAGGAAAAACAAATGCCCAAGCTGGATAGGACACAAAGGGTTAGTGTGCTGCTGTAGTAATACTTGTCACCTGACGAGCTTCTCCTTCCATGTTCCATTTCCATTTTCTTCTTCTCCTAATTAACTGTCTTGAAGAAAATGAAAGAATTTCAGAATATAAGGCAAACTCAGAAATATTATGTTATATCAACACTACTTCAATTTGTGTTGCCACAGGACCACACACTTTAACTCCAACCGATCTTAGCGCTAGCAAGACAGTGGGGTTACTGTCATTCGCAATCTCGCGTCATGTTTCACCAGTGGTCTTCAGATTGAAGGAATATAATAGTCGTCAATTTGAATTATTGTCTGGAAGATTACAATATGCAAAAATAAGCTTTCATTTCGTGTGCGCCTTTATGATAAACAAGAGCATAATTAATTAAATTTTGACTTTGTTTTAACCTGTTCCCTACTAGAATTTGCAGTTCCCACATAGTTAGTACATGACCCATCAGGTTCCCGTAGACAATGGAATAATAATAATACAAATATTAATAGTAGTAATATGGAACCGAAACATTAATTAATTAAGTGCACGCTTCCCGCGTTCCCACATAGTACTTGACCCACCAGGTTCCCGTAGACAATAGAATAATAATAATACAAATATTAATAGTAGTAATATGGAACCGAAACATTAATTAATTAAGTGCACGCTTCCCGTGTTGGTCGACATCAAGTGGGAGCATAAGTTACACAATAGGGGCATAATAGGCTAATGTTCAATATATTTTATTTTAAGACACATTTAAGGATTCGCAGATTGTCTTCAATATTTAGAGTAACTACAGTGTGAAATGGTGTGTGAAATTTCCATTTAAACAATATGTGGATACTTTATCTGATTACGGAACAGCGGAATTGCAATCAATACCGATATAGACATAAATAATCAACTCTGTGTTTTATAACCTTATAATACTCGATGACATAGAACTGTTATTAGTAGTTAAAGAACGATACTCATTCGTAATATGTCTCCGCTCAAGTGGTGAATTCCATGAAAACGGATCATTCAATAATTACTGTCCAAAAAGAAACAATTAAGGTCTCAAGATTAGATTTCGTTACTTTACATCTGCATTATGAACATTTTTACTATACCAGACAAAATAAGAAAGACAATTTGTTGTTGCGAAAAGACGTTAAAGCTATATATCAGTGATTATGTTCATTGTATTGTTAAATTACGATGAAGATTTAAAGCGCCATATATGCAACCATGATACATATATTTTGTGTTTGTGTGTGCGTTGATCTGTCTTTGTGAGAGTGTACGTATGTGTGTGTTTGTGAGAGAGCACGTGTGTTTCCGTGTGAGTGTGTGTATTTAGATGCGGTATTTCATCAACACCGTCATCACGTGCGTCGCCTCATAATATTGATGGCGGTCGATTTGATGAAAGTTTAATTCATAACCTTTTGGAATAAGAGGGTCAACAGGAGTATCGTGCTACCGCTTAGCTGCATCTTTCCTTTTATAAGCATGTGTATGATGTATTAAAGGGCAGCGAAATGCATGAAGTGTACACATGTAAATAGATAATGAGTGGAGATCGTGTCTTCCGGTACCAGGACCATCACTATAATCCCAAGATGGCGGGATTGGAACCACGAGGGGTTCGAACCTGTCAAAGTGTCACCCGTAACAATGTTAACCGCATATTAGAGCTCTTTTTATAGCGCGTGTGTGTTTTCCCAGAAATAGATTGAACTTTACAGTGGTCTTTAGCTTTCCCGGGACTCGCTTTCACCTTTTAACCAATCTCATCAGTGTTCACGGGAATTGCGTATCCCTATATCAGCGTTCTTATGTGTTCCCTGGAATTAATGTATCATGTGGCTCTACTTGGCTTCACGGGAAAAGCTTTTTACTTTCAAGAGCTTATTCGCATCGGGAGCTAGTATCTTCCGAAGATTGTCCGTAAAAAAATTACCAATCTATCTCTCGTTCCCATGAATACATTTCACATTTTTAGAGATTCTATTCATTTTGCGTTTACAAGAATGTGTATATACGACACTAAATGTGGTTACCCAGTTACGTATATCGCATGTTTGGAAACGACTGTATTTGTTCACAGCATTTGTTCACCACTCATCATTATTGTGTAATTTAAGCCCGGCGCAGACAGAGCCGACTCGATCCGATCCGACTGGTTTTCAGTCAGGCTAGAGTCAGTTTCGCTCAGTTGAATCGGCATCGAATGACAACCGACTGGCACTTGACTGGAAAAACCGGAGTCCTGAGGCAGCACATACTGAGTTAATCAGGCTGAAAACCAGTCGGATCGGGTCTAGTCGGCTCTGTCTGCGCCGAGCATAGAGTGTGATGACATCTTGCGAAGGCCTGCGCATGGTGCGGAATGCATACTTTATAAATATTATCATAGTTACTATATGCTTGGCCCAGTGCCCTCCAACATGCCCAGTGTATTGAATTAGGGGCAGCGCCTCACGACTCCTATGGTTACGCTACAAGACGGGAGACCTTTCTGAATATAATCCGATGATGAACAAACGCGAGACGCAGTATTACAGTGGTCCTGTATTGCCATCAAGTAGCGCCAATATAAGCGGCGCTGAAAGCTGATTTCAACGGCAAATGAACAGGAAATTAGCATTCAGAGGAAAAACAAGACACAAACAGAGAAAACAGGTGGAATGCGATTCTTCAGGCATTGCAAAACCTTGACACGCCCCCTGCTTCCGTCCAATGCAGTGACTGACCTGGAAGATAGAGGCGTAGCTACTGATACCCGGGGCCGATAGGGGTGCCCCTAAGCTGTTGAATGTTACCCTCACTGCCTCACTATATAATCCATGCATCTCTCTTGGAGGAAAACAAAACGTTAGAACTGCATACGCATCGTTCAAATGTGTGATCCAGCTAGTAGTCATGCCCAGTCCATAATGAATCATGTTGACGCCTCTTTTGCACCACCGTCTGGGTTTTTTTATACTCCTCTATACCTACCCTACTGGGGAAAAAGTGCGGATACCAAGGAGTCATATATGAAAGGTCCCGTTACCTCTGCAGGGTATGAAGCGTAGGGCACTCGTTATTACATAATTTCTTGATTCCAGAGGTAAAAAACTCAATCAAAGTCATCCGCTTGCGAAAGCTAACTGATGGAGGTAGTTCTTTGGTAGTTCAGTGCATTTTGATCCCCAATTATAATGGAAATGCTTCTATAGGAGACATAGTTTGCCCCTTTTACGGGGTTTGGTATAACCCGACCGAGGATCGAACCCGCAGCCCACTATACCAGACACGAGGGAATGAGACTAACTCTATATATCACTGAGACACAATGCTCAAATGTTGTTGGGTCAAGCATACATTTCTTACATGCCATATGTAATTATTTATTAATTCGAATGGTCAAACAGCCCAGGTCCTGTCCGACGACCACGAATTTGATAACGACTCGTCAGTACCTTGCAAAAACGCTGCACTGTCGTCACCATGGTCACGGTACATTGACGGTCTCAAAAGAGCTGATTGATCACGAACCGTCAATAATTATAATGTTCGTGTCGATCCGCCTTATACGTTTATAAGGCATGGCGATTCGTGTACGTGGGACAGGGCCTCGACTGACACAAGACTAGTAAACACACGATTAAACGATAAATGTATATATAAATCGTTTCCGTGGTAACACAACTCTAAGCACCTGCTTCCGTATGAAATTGATTTAGATAACATTGGCATGATGGGGTTGCTTTATATAAATTGAATCGATGCATCATTGATAACCTTTCATAGCAAGAGATTAATGCCATGGATGTAACGTGGGCGGCAATCGGGAAACCGTGATTATACACTCCCGTGCGACGCATGTTGGGGAAAATCGTAAATAAACACCATCAATGTCAGGTTGGAATTCGTAAATCAGATGCAGTGCCAGCTTGCGAACGCCTTGCGCATGGTGCGCAATACTTACTGAATCATTGTTATGAATGAAGTGTGCGTGATCTAACCTATACTTCAAAATGGCGAACCACGGAGCAGCATCCCCACGCACGACAACCATCAATAACAGGAGAGTAGTGGCGTTGCTTTAAAGTGGCAAGGGGGGGGGGGGGGATCTCCACTATGTTTTGCTTAACCTACCCCCTTCTCACTCTCCATGGACCTATTCCTCATATCTGCCTCCTTACTCTGGCTACACGTACCTATTGGCGGAAACGTCTCTGTCGTATGCACCATTGCTTGTTCTTTTTAACGGGATGATTGATAGGAAACGAAAATAACTCGGCATTTCCTGTATAATGTGATACGTTTATTCCTTTTAATCGGTATCATGACCTCTACCTTATTGAATTTATTTTCTGTGGAACTTCCCTGCTAAGTAATACGGAAAATATGGTAATAAAAGTAATATTTAAACAATATAATAATATTCGCAACATTACGTGTGCCGTTCCTGATCAGATACGTGTATTTGCAATATCTACATTCATGCTCATAGGACAAAAAAACAACACATTTGCCTATATACCAGTGTTGGAAATGGTGGGTCGTGTATCAACTCTATGGGGATTGTAAATCTAGTATAGGGAACATGTTATACTGGTTTGAAGCCTGAAGGCATAATACTTTTACAACCTACTTGCATTATTAACCATGTATGTCTTGTAGAATTCAAAGCTTTTTTCTTTCAAATCCTGCTTCCCCAAACGTGATTCTACATTCAATGCGAGTATCGGTTACCTTCCTATTTTTCTTAACTGAATCCTTGCCTCCCAGCGTTGACTTTTAAAGGGATCTAGTAACTTTGTTGACATGTGCAAAAAGTGATGAGTGGTTAATACAATGTATATTGTTGTTTTCTGATAATGTCCAATGGGTGTTGTGTGCAAATTTCAAGTTAAATGGACGTTATATGGCCGAGTAATGAGCAAAAAAGCAAATATTCACTAACTCATTGCACTCACTTTGTACACGGTTTTGACGATCCAGTGGATTATTCAACATCTGAACACTTCAATCGTACATTTGAAAAACTGAAACCTGTCCCATGATTTTATTGTTAATACGAATACAACAATGTATAAGGGAACCGCTATATTTCCAATTGGATTTTGAGGATTTGGACAATGTTACTAAGTCCCTTTAAGTCCTGTTATGGTCCAGGGATGATGCTTAAAGGTGCACCTGTAAAGTGTCTTACTCCACAAAAATTAATTTGAGCTTCCACATGTCTCTTCTACCGTGATGTTTGGCTTATTGTAAAAGAAGTCATTATAATAAAATAGCGTTCGATTTTTTCAAATGCCCCTTTAGTATGACGATATCTATCTTTGATAATCATTCATCTCAAGAGCGTTTATAAACGGTCATAAACGTCATACTTTAATTAGTTGTAAAAGCTGACGCAAAATCTCTTTTTTTTTAACCAGGAGAGCAGTGTTCTTTTTCAATGAAACTTTCACACATCACTTCGGACATATATTACAATGATTTTGGTATAGGATTCAAATGTCTCAACTGTCAGTTTGACAATATCTGACACTTTACAGGTGCACCTTTGACATGTGCAAATACTGATGAATGTTTGATACAATGTGTATTGTTGTGATCAGATATGTCCACTGAGTAATGTGTGCAATGTCAAATTCAATGGATAATTATATGGCTAGGAATGAGCAAAAATGCAAAGTGATATTCGCTTACTAATTGCATTGACGTTGTACACATTAATGACTTTCCAGTGGATAATTACAATCCGACCACCGTGTACAGGGCGTTCGTAAGAATGCACCGCGCATCTGATTTACAAATCCGAAATAAAATAAAAACAGGTAATTTTATTATTACCTTTACCAACAAAAAGGAACCTAATACAGTTTCCCAAAACTGCGTAAATTAAAAAATAAAAATAAAAATGTAAAAAAAAATAAAAAAAACTGCGTAAATTTAATTATTTTCTTTCACCTTTTCCGTTCTTTCCTTCCTTTCATAACTTCTTTCGAATTATTTTTCCATTGACGTTTTATGTGTACGAATATTTTATTTCTCGATTCCCCGACAACTGCGTCAATATATTTGCTCCGTGGTTTGATTTAGTTATTCGTTTTCATTTTCTTCAAAATTTGTATTCCCCTTTCTTCTAACTAGTTCTGGCAATCCACCAGTGTTTTAATTTATCTCTATTGACTTCATTTCTTGATTTCCCGGAACTACGTCAACATCTGCACTTGTGATTGATCCGTTATTTTGTTCTCGTTTGGTTCTTTAACATCTGCCGAATGCATCACTGCTCTTCACTGTTGATGCACAAACAACACGCAGTTTGCGCAAAAGGGCAGACGTCTCTTAAAGGGATTTTGTTGAGGGGGTAGTCTGAAAACATCTTTAAGAATTCATGATAAGTAGCCTGTATTCTGAATAATTCATCTCCGCTGTCCTAGTTTATTATCGTAGATCAGTATGACAACTGTCCTTTCATAAGTCTCACGTTACACAGTCTGACAGGAATTCAAACTTTAAATTTGATTTCGTCAAATATTGTGTTGTCTCAATCGATATGTGCATATGGTTCATTTCATATCAAGTGTATGTACATTGAAATATACGTATATGTTTTAAACCGTTATCTCTATTGAATGTATCTTACACTTTGTAGTTTCTCTCTCAATATTTGCGAAATAGCAAGTTAATATTGCAGCTTCCCTTTAATGCATATGTGTAATGTATATCACATGCTATGTACATTATCAGGTGGAAGGACAATGTGGTTTGTTGTTAACCTTTAATTTATGTTTGAGGTTTGTGTAGTATTCCTGGGGAATCACTGGAATTACACCCGCCTCAGAATAATCGTAATACCATGACAGAACCACACTTAATCATCATCATCATGAGCATGATCACCATCATCATAATCATAATCATCATCACCATCATCATCATCATCATCATCATCATCATCATCATCATCACCTGACCATCATCATCATCATCATCATCATCATCATCATCATCATCATCATCACCATCATCATAATCATCATCATCACCATCATCATCATCATCATCATCATCATCATCATCACCTAACCATCATCATCATCATCATCATCATCATCATCATCATCATCATCATCATCATCATCATCATCATCATCCTCAGCATCCTCAGCATCATAATAATTATCATCGCCACCACCCCCACCACCATCATCAGCATCTCCATCACCACCACCACCATCCATCAGCAGCAGTAGCATCATCATCATCATCATCATCATCTCCACCACCTTTATCAGCATCATCATCATCATCAGCATTATCATCACAATCATCATCATCTTCGTAGTTGTCATCATCATCATCATCATCATCATCATCATCATCATCATCATCATCACCATCAATATCATCCCCATTATCCTCCTCCTCATCATATTTAGTTAGTTCACATCTTATCAAGATTTCATATAAGCTGACATTGAAATGAAAGTTAGGGCTTTAATCGATATAGTGATAATATGTATGCATATTTTACGTACAGTCCTATGGAGCAGGTAGGGATGTGGGGAAGGGTGGTTCAGATTATGACAGGGGAGAATGTAAAGATCTACTAACGTCATCTCTGCTGTATACGAATTATTGCTTCTTATAATTTAAGCAATCGCGTACGTGGCAGGGAGGGGTTGTGGAAGGGGACTGTGGGTTGCAGTCCTCAGCCCAAATGTTTTGTCAACGGCAATATTCAGGAACAAGGCGTTTATATTTGCTTGTAACTAATGTTACACTAGGCAATGTGATTATAGTTCGAGCAAACAGCCTCGGCCCTCGCCCGTGTTCTTCATTTTGATATAGATTTCGGACATGCATGATAACTTTACTTTTTGTAATTTCCTATCTTTAAGACCATTACCATTATTTTCCTGCACAATTAGAGAATACAAGGCGATTAATGACAGGTGCATTTTGAAAAAGATAATCTCTTTTTTATTAAATTATTTCTTAAATCTTGGGAGGTAGACTTTGCCCATCTCCGGGCATTTGTTCATTATAACAAAATATCTTCTCGCTTATACAGTATATCATTGAAATTTGTAGGAATTATCAGGGAATTTCAAACTTATGTATGAAAGCAATGTTTTGTTCTCAATGTTTCTGTGTAGAAAAAGATAATTAATTGTGTGCGGTTTTTTTTCTTTATATTTGTTCTGTTCATATGTTTTGTGTGTAATTATGTATGTGTATATGTGTGTGGGTGTGTGTGTGTGTGTGAGCGTTTGTATTATAGAAGTTTGACTAAAATTGCCATTGTAGAATTGATAATGTGCAGTCTTGCATATCTAATGTTTACTTTTCAAAATCAAATTCACAGTGCATGCATACACGTATACGTGCGTATATTAAAGTACCTTTAAACAGTTAATGCAGTTTTTCTGCCTGTGGTCGGACATGGTGTAAATGCACACCACATTATCCCATGGTGCAGCCTTCCCGGCCTATATATAAGCCGATACGTGTATCGATCTGTTCCCGCATTACTCAAGTAATACAGGAGCTGATTACACTTGGGTTACATTGTTTCACGCTATGCAAGACATCGTGTTCACATTGTGTCCCTATATTTGGAGTTCAAACTTATTATAAAGCCTCCGTATCAAAATTAGGCCGTGCGAATAGTGACGCAAACACAACTTACCAGAATAGAAAGTATTCCAGAGCTCTTGAGCCATGTGCAGGTATTCAATTCGATACTCGAGTCAATTTAACTTGTTCCGTGCTATAGATTATGCAATTCCCATAGAGTTACGATAGGGCCAATCAGGTTCTTGTAGGCAATAGGTTAAATATTACAACAACTTTACAATGTTGGTTGAAGTAAATACATGGTTACGTCATTTGGAAGCGAAACTTAAGTTATAAGAATAAGTATGAATGAAGAGTTGTAAAAAGAGATAATAATTATGTATTTGTACACCAGATAGCCCCGGAATATCGTTCCTAGTGTAGACCTATCATAGGCATGATATGGGGAGAATGCATGCATTAAATGAGCGGGGCCGGTTCGGAGGCAAGATTGTACATTGAAGCACTATATTGTGTGGCTAAAGAGTTGTAACAAGATATAAAATCGATTTATAGCCGGATGGCCCCGGAATATAGTTCCTCGCAGACAAGTGTGGACAAGTCATTGTGGAGGATGACTCTATGTGTTTAATTTGTTTGTATCCAGAACGCCCCGGAATATCGTTCCTAGTGTCGACAGGTCATATGGGGAACATTGTGTGCATTTAATGAGCGGGGCCGGTTCGGAGGGAAGATTGTCATTTCAAGCATTATGTTGTGTGGATAAAGAGTTGTACAAAATCGGTACATAGGTGGGAGGATGACTGTATATACAATTTATTTGTAGCCAGATAGCCCCGGAATATCGTTCCTAGTGTTGACAGGTCATAGGTGGAGGATGTGTGCATTTAATGAGCGGGGCCGGACCGTTTCGGAGGGAGATCATGACTGTGCATGGTAGTTGCAATATTCATAATGTAATGATTATGGTCATACAGAAGATTGATGGCCTATTGATAAGGAGAAAGGGGAACTGGGGAGGTGTACTGCAGACTATACAAGTACGTATCTTTATTTACACGGTTACCTTATACTTTTGTATCAATCCATCCCAAATTATAGATTGACCGATTGCATTATTTTTCATCGAAGATAAAAGAAAAAAAAACTTCAGCATAATGTTGACATAATTATTATTTTGACACAATGTTTGTATTTTTTAGAAACGTTATTATAAAGTGGACCCTCTATCATGTCCATGAGGATCTTTAAATTTCCTATCATATAAATTGGTAATTTGTTATGGTTTTGTAGTCAATAAATTAACTAATGTTAGGCACTTTTTGATCACGAGCTTTCTACGTGCAGCTGAATTGTATCGTGTGTACCGACTAAGTTATTTCGAACATTCTGATCGCTTAAATAGACACCCTTGATATTATATCACTTTGTCGGGGATAACCGATAAGGGCAAATATATCACAATGACTTTTAGGGATTTCCCGAATCTGTCCACTACCTTTAACGTACTCACTTTCAAACTGCAATTACCTATTACGTTAGTTGTAGAGTGAGACCACAATTATTTCATCCTCGCTTGCACATGGTAATTATGTCAACGAGTCCACAAATGACCTTGTTTTCTGTCTGTCGCAGTATTGTTTGTTCGCAGACACTTCATGTGATGACCAGTCCCTGAACCAAAATTAGCATTTGCATTTGCAATTGAGTGCATGTTTTGCGTATTGTTCATGTTATCTGCATTTGTGTGCTTAAAGGGCAATGAATCTCTAGAAAAAAAATAGTTAACAGATTAGCAAGCAGAATTAGAGAAGTGATTGGTAAAAAATTGAATCAAAACAGTCAACAATAACAAAGTTATGATCGTTTGTCATAAACAGACGGAATGATCGAAATTGCAGTTGCCACCCTCTTTCATCTGACTGAAATCTTCGCAAACCTAACTGACATTATTTTTAATTCAAGAGAAACTGATCAGAAATATGTAATGTGATTGAAAAAGAGCAAAGAAAATGGGATTCCAACGGGATTCGAACCCGAGACCTCCGGATTGCCAGACCGTTGCTCTTACCGACTGAGCTACAGAAAACCCTAGTACGGCGTTCGTCCCTGAAACCCCTTAATTTTCATTGCTCGTGTGGTTAGAAGCTATTATAAACCTGACATAAACCCGAAGGATAGAAATCAACTTGACATTATGTTTTGTCTTATAATTCGCATTAAGTATGTATTGATTTTGTTTAAATGTACCTGAAGAACAGAATAACCTAATTATCTTCAAACTATGTTCACCTTCATGATCTGGAAAGTGAAGCGTGGGAATAATGTTGTGTGTCAATCACCTGTTCTTGTTTTTGTTTTATTTTGGGGGGCGGAACGTGTGAGTTGTTATTTGGACAATATTCATGACCTTTCATTTGTTATAGATGATCAATGGGAATGTCATGGAATAGAAAACAACTATATATAAGGTTATGATAATATTGTGTATGAAATAGTAACCACAGAGCAATATCGTCATTTCCCTTTAACCTATATTAACATAATTTCCAAAATCATGAAAACTTACTTGGAACTCTAGTGGTTATCTCATTACTTGTTGTATCGTATTACCAATAGAAGCACGGAACAGGTTTCGGTTTCGAAGGGAAGAATGGCCCACAATTAAACGGTGCCCTATATATATTGTTTTATTTTATGTTACTTAGCGGAAGTGGCAACTGCCAAATTGACATAACCCGACACCCACCCGCAGCCCGAGCTTCCCATCAGGGGGTATATACATAGAGGGGGCAATGTGTCAAGGTGTTAAACGATTGATTTTACTTATATATTGAACATTTACAAAATTACCAAAAATAAGGCGCCTAAGAAGGAGTGAAGGGGGGGGGGGGGCAATTATGTTACCCCCCCCCCCCCCCCCTCACCCCCTTACTTTTTCCTCCTCTTAGCTATAATACTAGAATTATCTGATTTGTTAGTCCTTTCTATCTAGATGTGATTATTTGACTCTACACATGCATGCTCGCCCGGTGGAATACCTGATAAATTGCACGTAAGCACTGAAATTGAGATGGGCGCATTTTTTCTTTGTTTAAACCAATCGAAATGACAATTGGAATTAACCCAATGCTTTCGGGTACCTGGTTTACCGTTAAGGAATTTAAAATCTAGATGGACACAGGTAAAGCCCAGCGCAGACAGAGCCGACTCGACCCGATCCGACTGGTTTCAGCTTGATTAACTCAGTATGCGTTGCCTCAGGACTCCGGTTTTGCCAATCAAGAACCAGGCAGAGGTCATTCGAGGCTGATTCAACATTTTGAATCGGCTCCGACTGAGCGAAACTGGCTCTAGCCTGACTGAAAACCAGTCGGATCGGATCGAGTCGGCTCTGTCTGCGCCGGGCTTTAGAGTCGTTATGATTGCAAGCGCACGTGCCATACTTAGGGTACTATATAGGTTACACCTACAACCTTATAGGGCACATACAATTATTGTGAAAATAATGTTGCATTATTGCTGCTGCTGTTATTGTTTTTGTCGTTAATGATTTTGTTACTGCATCCGTTGCTCTTATTTTCTGAAATAGCAACAAGAGTAATAATGTATGCATATTACATGGACCGGAATATGCTATACGTATATCAATAACAAACATTGATCAATTCAGATATTCAGATATTCAAAAACAAATATCGTGTTTCTATTAAAAAATCGAGAATTTTCCATTATTATCGTTTACTCGAGATTTGTTACAAGACTAATTACATTACAAGTAGTTATTGTACCGTACCTGACGGAGTAGTCCATATCGTATCACTAAGGGCAAATCAATGTTGAGCATTAAAGGGACATTGCCAACGTTCTCAAAACTTACTTGGAACTTTAGCAGTTCTTACATACCTCATTATATTTTGTATTACCAATAGAAGAATTGAAGCATAATTGAAGTGTTCAGATGTATAACTATTTATTGGATAGTTATAAGTTTGTCCAAAGGCAGCGCAATGTGTTATCAAATATTACTTTGCATTTTCGCTCATTTTTCGGCCATAACGTGAAATGTTCACACATTACTAAGTGGACATTGTCACATCACAAAATATACATTTTATCAACCATTCATCACTTTTTGCATATGTCAACAAAGGTACTAGATCCCTTTAATGGATACACGTGTAGTTCCAGCTATACCTTTGCGATATGTCTCGATTAAAATCAGTGCAGGTATACGGAAATCTAATCTGTGATACATCGGT
Source organism: Echinarachnius parma (assembly GCA_037951105.1). Lineage (NCBI taxonomy): Eukaryota > Metazoa > Echinodermata > Echinoidea > Clypeasteroida > Echinarachniidae > Echinarachnius > Echinarachnius parma. The sequence goes on along the minus strand of JBAMJV010000502.1, from coordinate 162,371 downwards.
CTCATAAGGAGCGGTATCCTTTACTTGCCAGGGTCGCTCCAAGCGGGGGCAGGGCGGGGGCGGGGAAGGGAAGGGGCGGGGCGGGGAAGGGGATGGGGCAATGCATACAGAAGGGGCAGGATATCTCGTGTTGTGGTGGCTTAATGAGCTCTATTCAATTACATTCAAATTAATTTAAAAATCATATCCTCGCATTGGATTGCAATAAATATGTACAAATAAAAAGGGAAATTAAAAATGAGGTATTTACTTCAATCATTACAGTTAATGTTTACTACATAAATGCGAATTATGCAATGCATTCCTTAATGATTTTGTTTTGCCCAAAGGGAGGGAGGGGGCTCACATGAGGCAAGCCAATTATACCCCCTGCATTGTCCTGCCATGCAGAGGCGTTATAGTATATAGCGTACATGTTAAAACCAGACAGAGGGAACATTACCGATGCCAAAATTAATGTCGTTATAATTGTTTTGTGTTGTTGTATGTTTCCTTTTTTCAGGAGTGGGCTCACATAGCGGGTGGGGGAGGGGGGGAGAGGGGGGGGGGGGGGGGGGGTTCAGACAATCAGTGCGATTGCCTCGCTAGTCCCCGGTATACTTTCTTCCGCTAACGCTAAGTAAAGATACCATCGTGTTCTTCTAACTTGATATCATCGTTTCCCTATTTTGATTGATATCTTTTCCCTGGTGGATAGTCCATTAACGGTCAATGCGAACGATGTGATTTGTATTTCCCATCACTTTTGCCGCTGAAATCTTTCCCAATTTGGGTATCGAAATATTTCTCAATTTATGTTTAGTGGCATTGTAATAACAGGAATATGAGAATAATGGGAGAGATAAAGCGAACTCAAAAATTGTGTTGTGCACTTGCGTGTTTATTACATATTTTGAGCATGTTGATGTGTGTTTTATTTGCTTTCTTTTTTACTTTATTCAAGTGAATGTGTAAAAATAGTCAAAAGCGTGTGTGCGTGTATTGCCAATTTATAAATAAATATTAGATATCTCAATGTGGTCCTGTTATACTATACCGATTGTATGATTGTGTGATTGTATTAATTACATTATTCTGTGTGTATTTAAGTATGTATTAATACATTCATTCATTCATTCATGTAATCATGCATTCTGTATTAACACACATGTGTCAGGTGATGGATGAGTTTTGGTATAGAGGGCGCTACTCAAAATAATTTGTTTGTGAGATAATGAAAAACTGAGTGTCAAATTCGAAAGAGCATAAAATTGTAATGACATAATAAACTTTATTTGATCAAAATCGGTTCAGAAATGGCTGAAATATCCATAAACATAACCATTCGTAATAAATGTGGGGCCCCACAATTATTCGACAATTTTGAACCAGCCGTTAAACAATTTTAAAAATGCTTCCTCTGTACAAAAATTTACAAAAGCGGTTTTTAAAAAGTTGTTGATAATCTCTCTATCTAATCACTATTTCAACATAACATCACATGCACAATATTTTATTTAAAATGGTTGAAACCGATGAGTGTTCAGAGAGCGCCCTCCTGAGTTTTAACGGCTCTTTTTTTAATGATAACAGGCTTTTTACTTAGTCATTTGTAATTTTGTATTCCTTTCGAGCATGGTGGAGTCATAACTATTAGTTTGTAATGTAATGGTGCAGGTTTTGCTTACTAAAATTCAGTTTGACCAAAACTGTACTCTCTTTACCAGAACTCAACAATCCCTTTAGCGCATCTGTATGCACAAGCGTATCACAATGATATAATGAATAAAAAATAATATATACAAGTGAAAGGGGGACCAATACATACAGCTTCGGCTTCTTCCTTAATTTGCAAAGAATAATCATACATGATTGAAAAGGAAGAAATAATAGCGTTGCTTTAACCAATGTTCCTCCCTTTGCTCCTCCAAATGATAAAAGGCACGGGTCGAAAAACTGTCTCCGCCAGGAGTATAATATATAATAAATATTTGTACACTGAGCAAGTCTTTGTGACATTAGTAAGAATGATAGCCCAAGTATGACATATGGCATTCGTGAATCTTATTGATATTGCTAATAGTGATAAGTATGACATTTGACATAATGATGAATCCACTGGAGTCATGCAAATGTCATATCTATGAACTAAATTGAGATAAATAACAATGAAGTAATGTCCGACTTCAAATGGAGACCCATGACAATATCCCGTATCGGTATCCACGTCATATTTACAATGGTGAATATGCTGTGTCTACAATCACGATAAAGCTGTTCCATTAAAGGTGGTTCGGTCTCGTAAATTATTGTGCGCGTTGCCATCTTGCGAACGCCCTGCGAACGCCCTGCGAACGCCCTGCGCACGACGCGTAATACCCACAGGCTCAGTGTTCTGCAGTCTGCACAATCTAGCCTAGTTCAAAATGGCGATCCGGTGGTTTAGCATCTCCACGCTTGGCAGTCTTTAATGGATGTATACCTCGGGCTAACGAGAGATGAATAGGTCTTGTCACCTTCTACATGCATATAATCAATCATAATTTTGTATCAGGCTTGCATATAATATAAACAGCAGGCCTCTTATCAATGCAGTGCGCTGCATATCTCGATCAAGACCATTCGTGTGCATGTATGCTTATCTGTATTGTCATCATGAGCTTGAGAGAAATGTAATGTAACGTACATTGTACCCAACGTGTGTATCATTATAATTAATTTTGGCCCCCGTATTGTTACCAATCACTGATTTTATTTTGAATGCAATATTTCTTAAAATTTTTGTTTTTACAAACGCTAGATTCGGTTACATTTTCTGAATGCGATCTTCGTGTTTCATTATTATAAAAATGCATTGATATTTGTTTATGTCCAATATTATGCTCTTTTCGACAACACTGAATTTTAAATGACAATATTATTGGCGATATACTGTAAAGAGTAGTAGGAAGTAATATAATGTACATTCGTGTGTGCATGCCCTATACAGGGCCCATTCATTTGCTGTAACATCACAATGTCAGAGGAAAATTGGTAAACAAAGCGCATGCTTATTTCATGGCGGTCCAAGGGTAGATGCGGATAAATACAACAAATAGGTCAAGTAATGTATGAATATAATATTTAAAATTGTTCCGAAAATATATATAAGACTTCAATGTACATACCGTAGACACAATGTACAAGTGTATGTATGTGTGTGTGTGTGTGTGTGTATGCATGTATGCATACTGTGCGTGTGCGTGCGTGCGTTTGTGTGTTAGTGTATGTGCGTGTATGTGTGTGCGTGCATGCGTGTGTGTGTATGCGTGTGTGTGTGTGTTTTGTTTTTGTATATGCAAAATATGTTCATGTAAGTCAACATTTTCATAAACAAAAACTTACGAACAAAGTGCATGTATATTTTATGATCGTTCAAGGATAATTCCAGAGATAGATCAATGCTAAAATAAATAGGAAGAGGACTGGTATCGGATATACGGTTTTCATAAGTAGCTTTATGATGGGGGTGGGCGTACAGGCACCAGTGTCGTTGTAAGGATTTGTCCAGTAGAGGGCCTTGCAATGTGTGTGTTTGTGTGTGGGGGGGGGGGGGGGGGGGGGCACATGAAGTTCATGAACAGTACTACCAGACCTAGACCATGGCCGAGTTTAGTGACCACTGTAAACATGAAACGTAACTACTTCAATAGGCAGGTGATCTCTATAAACAGGTTCCTTTACATTTGGCCACTATATGCTGGTTGGCTGACAGGTTTGACTGTGCTATTTATCCAAATACAATTGTATATAGCTGCGTCAACGAATAAAATGTTCGTGGGAGAGACTGAACTCTTTAAAGGGATAGTTGAGTTTTGGTAGAGAGGGCGCTAGACTACTTTTTTTTGTGAGGTAATGAAAAACTGAGTGTAAAATTTCAAAGAGCATAATATTTAAATAATAACATCTTTGTTTGATCAAAATCGGTTCAGAGACGGCTGAAATATCCATAAATATAACAATTTGTAATAAAGCTGGGGCCCCAGTTTATTAGAGAATTTTGAACCAGCCGTTAAAATTTTTTTTAAATGCTTCCTCTTTTAAAAAAGTTACAAAATAGGTATTTAAATAGTTGTTGGTTATTTCTCTATCTAATCACTATCTAATCACATCACATGCACAATATTTTATTCAAAATGGTTGAAACCGATGAGTGTTTAGAGAGCGCCCTCTTACGTTTTAACGGTTCTTTTTGAATGATAACATGAACTTTACTACGTCATTTGTAATTTTGTGTTCCTTTCTAGTTATAACTATTAGTTTGTAATGTAATGATGCAGGTTTTGGTTACTAAAAATTCAGTTTCACCAAAACTGTGCTCTCCTTACCAGAACTCAACTATCCCTTTAAAGTATGTGACTCATTTGACCTCTTGTAACATCTAAATAATGCATGGGGGCCTGAAGGGTTAACTTTAGAACCTTCACACATAGAACACGCACATTATAATTATCTATATGTCAATTATGTTATGTGATCTGGGCCGCCCCGTTGTAGAAAGAGATACAATCGATTGTAAGTCACAATTAATTGTTAGTCAGATCATGTGTTCTAAATGCGCAAATCTGATTGTTTGAAACGCGCAAATTGTATGCTCTTTCAAATTTTACCCTCAGTTTTTATTACCTCACAACAAATTATTTCGTGCAGCGCCCACTATACCAAAACGGAACTACCCCTTTAAAATCGATGTATCTCTTTCTCTGGCAACAGGGCCTTGATGTTATAATAGTAGTACAATGAATGTATAATTTCGCTGACGCTTTTACTATGGGAACCTGGTTTACCAAGATAATTATACTTTATTCAGTAAGTAATTATAGTTGGACGCGTTTCCAAAGAGATACACATTCAAGTAAATTACTGTTTGTTTTTTCGACTATACACTCTCTCTCTAAAAATACACTTTTCAAATAGCACTATATCCACTATGTGTTTCAGTTGCCCCATTCGTGATTGTTACAAATACATCCACCGTTTGCTTTGCCCATTTGTGGCAATTTCTCTTTTGTTGTCAGGAGACATTGACATTTCCAGTTGACAAGTCGCCACAATAGAACCGACTCACGCACCTCCTTTATACCGGCCCTTCACAGGGGGGCCCGACAACCAATCAAATTAATTACACAAAAGAACAATATTACTATACAATACAACCCCACCTACCTGCGTCCCTGGCGGTTGCTTGCAAGGCCACAAATTATTATACACAGTAAATGTATGTGGTTATATGAGGTATTCTGTAAACGTGCGTAACATACTAGTGAGTGCGTCTGTGTGTGTGTTTGTGGGGGGCGTGTGTGTGTTGTCATATGTGTGTGTGTTTTTTGTTTGTATGTATGTGTATGCATATGTGTGTGTTGTTTGTGAGTGTGTAGGTATATGTTTATGTGTATTATGTGTGTGTTCGTGTGCGTGCGTGGTTGTGTATGGGTGCATGTGTTTGTTTGTTTGTCTGTCTGTATATATGTTTGCTTGTTTATTTGATGAAGCATATGTGTGTATGTGTATGTGTATATGTGCGTCTGTGTGTATATGTGCGTGTGTAAGCGTCTGCCTTTGAGTACCATAGACGAAAGTATGTAACTCTATCGTGAGTACGTGTGTTTATGTGTGTCAGTACTGGGTTCGATTTATGTTAACCACGCTCAATGCAAACCTGACTCCGGGTTGCAACGAGCAGGGTGCATAATACAGGCCTACACATGCAATGGAATAGTGCCTTGCTCGCACTCCGGACGCGACTGACGGAAAATCTGATCCATCATATCATTTTCAGAGACGATTCAGTGCGGGATTTCGGATATATAGCCCCTTTCATCACAATCCATCAACGTATTATCGGCCATGTGGAATGGATTTTTTTACCGAAATGGCGCTTTCGGCTTTCCTATAATGTGACTGCCTTTGCGTATTTCACAACGCTTCGACAAACAAACCATGTAGGAGTTTTCAGTCCAAATTAATATAAGGGTACGCGTTAAACAGTGGTAGGTATAACAAATAGTACTCATTTATTTGATGAAAGTTATGGTGATGATTTTGATGATGGTAATGACGAAGACTGTTTGGAATGAGTATGAGGAGGATGATGACTATGATCGTGGTGGTGCCGATGAGGACGAGGAGGAAGAGGATGGATGAGCATTGTGTTGGCGAGGATGATGATGATGATGATGATGATGATGAGGATGAGGATGATGATGATGATGATGATAATGGTGATGGTAATGAAGATGATGATGACGGTGTTAAAGATGATTATCATGCTGATGATGATTATGATGATGGTGGGGATGACAACAGCAACATCGTCATCATCATCATCATCATCATCATCATCATCATCATCATCATTAACATAATCTGTATCATTATTAGTATATGTTATTCCTCGATTTTGCTTAAAGTTGGGTGCGCTTTGATGTCTGGTTTTAATCCATCTTGATCCACCATAATGGACAGTGCGTAGAGGATGCTCATTGAAATGATTTTGGAGGGAACTCAATGAACTTGTCCTCATTCCGGAAAAGTTCGAGAAACTTCAGTTCGCCCGAAGGTGTGGACGAATTTAACTCGGTATTCATAGTATTCGCATACTGATTGATCTGCAGGCGTGATTAGACATGTTAGAATTGGCATGGACAAGGTATGGGGACCTTTTTGGTGCGCCCCTCATGGGAGAATGTTCTCTCAAGGAGCGAACTTCTTGGTTTTCTGCCAATCTCCGGTCTCCAGTTTGTTGCTCTTCGTGACTTTACCCTCAGCGGTAATTTTATTTTAAGCCTTGTCCTTAAATTGCTCTTACTATCCTTGGCGATAAAGTGCACTTCATAAAGGAATGCAAATACTAATTGTCATTGTTACGATTCTCGCCAACACCATCAGTCATCTCCTTTCATATCAGAGTTGTTTTGTGTGTATTTCATCGATCTACGTACCTCCACTCCCGATCCCACCTCCCCCATTACCCCTCCATCTCTTTCGTACCTCCTCCTCCTCCTTGTTCATCCTTTACATCCTTTCCTTCCGTCCTCTCCTCTACTCCCTTCATCATCTCTCTATTTTTGTTATCCCCCCCCCCCCCAACCCTCACACCAAGTGGCATAGCGACGCCCCCTACGCACTAAAATATGTTCTCCCTCTCCCTCTTCATTCTCCTCTCTGTCATCATCATCGATCACGCCGACTGTTATAAACTAGACATGTTTCGGGTCAGTGAACCTCGGACAAGATGGAAGTCAAAGCGAAGAATTAGGAAGAAGTGACACGCGAACGCGCACCTCTTCATCACAAGTCATTATACAGTTCCGACATCCATGTGTGGGTGTTCTTAAAGGGATGTAGTATAAACTTAGTCTGAGTTGACCAAACTCGCGTTTATATTCAGTGGGTTTTTTTTTTCATGCCTGGTAATTGTCCTCTTACAAGAATGCAACCATGCAGCTTTTTCTAAATGTTCTCTTTGTTATCGAGGTATTATGATTCAATTTGAAAATATCCCGGGGATTATTTCAACTGTGTACGAACTTAAAGGGGTAGTTAAGTTTTGGTATAGAGGGCGCTGCACGAAATAATTTTGTTGTGAGATAATGAAAAGTTGAGTGTAAAATTTGAAAGAGCATACAATTTTAATGGCAGAATAAACTTTATTTGATCAAAGTCGGTTCAGAAACGGCTGAAATATCAATAAATATTTCCTATCGTAATAAATGGGGCCCAGATATATTTGATGATTTTTAATTTTTTAAATGCTTACACTTTTTCAAAAATTGTCCAAAGAGGTTTAAAAAATGGTTGTTAATGATCTTTTTTTTTTACTTAGTCGTTTGTATTTTTCTATACCTTTCGAGCATGGTGGAGTTATAATTATTAGTTTGTATTGTTGTGCAGGTTTTGGTTACTAAAGCTCAGCGTTACCAAAACTGTACTTCCCCTTTAAGGTAATGAGTGAGCAAATCATGTTTTTTCGCCCATTATTCGGCCAAGTGACATTAATTTCACATACAAGTATCACACATCACCCAGTCAGATCACAGAAATGCACATTTTGCTGCCGACTCTTCGTCAATTATTGCATAATTATGTAAACATAGTTATTAAATCCTTTGTGTATGCATACCAAATTACAATCACTCTGAGCAGACTTAAGTTATGTTCAGATAATCTACGTTTTATCTACCCTTTAACCTTAATTTCAACATTCATAATGATTTGTTTTTGTGCATGGAACAGGTTGTGAAACCGTCCGACTTCCTTCCCATATGTGATTAACCAATGGCCTCTAATATAATGATAGTTGGTGAACCATGTATCGACTCCGTGGGAATGATTATGTCAAGAAATAAACTCGTTAAAATTATCCATTGAATTGCGTATTAATTTCAATGTGGGTGTAACTCATTCTGTTTGTCAGGGACGTAGCTAATGGGGGGCTGTGGGCACTAACCCTCCCCCACACTGGAGGTATCCTCCTCCCCGGTGCCCCCCCCCCCCCCCTACCGAAAAATATGTTTGCGGGGTGTAATGGGGAAAATCAAACAAATCGTGCAATTATATAAGGTAAATCTCATCAATACCAGGCATGCATATTATGGTGAAGAGCTTTTTTTGTGTGTGCTTGTCAGGGAAAACCGGTGCCCCTCTAACATGTCTAAGAAAATATAGTATCCGCTGGTGTCCACGCTAAAAATCTTATGCAAGCCACTGCTTCTGCCATGGTTTCATGTGAGATAGCGCAATGATAAATCCAAATGCCCCAAAGTACCCATCTACTCTATGTACCAGTGTAATTTGTATGGAAATTGATACTTCTGAATATGATACAAACATCTGTTCATTTCCCTGTCAGCCACATTTTGTTTCCTGTTTTGTCTCTGGTTTCCATTTCCATCAAATCCATGCTAATTTTAGATCCATATTGTATATCGCAATTATGTTCAAAACCATTAGGGTGATTGGTGATTGTTGATTGTTTTCTCTCATCATAAATTTTCGTTATTTTTGTATTACTTTCATCCATTAGTCCATACCTTATTGGAGAAAAGAAGAAATAGAATAATTGATGTTTGTTTAAAGGGTAATAAATTGTCTACATAAAAAAAACTCATGCGAAATAAATTACAAGAATATTCTAAATAATAGTTGCTTTCTGATTTGTTTCAATTTATTCAAGTTCTTATTTCAAAGCCCTGTCATGAAAAGACGAATGCTATGAAAATTGCCCATGGTATAACATGGTAAACCCTCTATTCCTCGTATGTAATAGTTACCTAAAAGAGTTAAAGGTACTTCATCGTCGTAGTTACTGTAGTGGCGGTGCTGTTTAAAGATTTTATATAAAGGGAGGCGCCATATTTGCCCATATTTTTACACGCCCCACGGTATACCTTACATATAGGATAGCGATGAACCAAACCCAAACCATGCTAATAACGCGGGGCGCGCTAACGTTGGTTCGTAAATTGACTGTGTTGTCCAAATTAAAGGGATCCAGTTACATTGTCCAAATCCACGAAACTCACTTGGAACTCTAGTGGTTCTTTCATTTACTTGTGTCCGTATTAACAATAGAAGCACGGGACAGGTTTCGGTTTGTTTCTCGAATTTTCCTTTCGTTAAATAGATATTCACGATTGAAGTGTTCGATTGTTTAACTATCCAATGTATAGTCATAACCGTGTACAAAGTCAGTGCAATGAGTTATTTATATGGTTTTGAACGCCAGGCGGATTCGTGCGTGAACGCAGAAACATGGTTCTAGTATATACTTGTACGTATAATGAAGGTATACTTCGCGGCGTGCGTAAGTATGGGCCAAAATGGCGCCTCCCATGACATCTTTGAACAGTACCCTCTACCGCGATCACACAGTTTCTTAAACTTGTAAGAGTAAAAACTACACATACATGGCACCCTTTACGAGCATTATAGAGGGTTATTAAACCATGTACGACCACTCTCTTCACAGAACGCGCGCTCCCCGCAAACATGGTGTCTTACTGTGATATCTTTGAAAAGTCGCAATGTAACGCGACAACCCACTTACTTTAAGTCTAGGCGCTGTGCGCCACCCATTGAGGTAACGATACAGTGACTTAAACAATATACCTCATAATATTTACTAGCGGTATTTACAAAGTAATGTATATACAAAGTAATATTCTCTAGCGATATGTATACAACATAACAATATTCACTAGCGATATACTTTGTAGACAACCGGTCTGCTTCCCAGAAATGTCGATTTGAAGCCGCAGGGAATAGAATGCTGGAATAGCACTCTGAAAGATAAACGTGACCCCATACTTTAGTTATGCCTGTTGACCGTGTCCCTATCCATCCTACTACAGATATATTACTATTAGGAATCCCATAGAGTGTACACACACATCGACATTATACACCAAGTTCTCATCATATAGGTGTACGAGGCGATGAGGGGGGGGGGGGGGGGCATGGGCGCTGCACCTCTTTGTTTTATTTCTAATATCCGCCCTACACATTCATATTTTTTTGTTTTTAATGCAAAATAACATTCTATATAAAATGTGTGTATAGAGGAGACACATTTAATTACATTCACATTGCTATTATATAGATCGTTTAGAACGGGAGCATGGATAGCCTAGGTTCAGTGGCGAAGCGCCGGGGCATTAGGTATGGGGTGAGGGGGGGGGGGGGGGAGTGCCCCTCGATAACTAAACTAAAACAATAAGAGGCATAACGGGAAAATCTAAAGACAAAATAAAGAAATACACAGTGTGTCCAAAACACGAGTACTACAGTACCCCAATCATTTCGTTTTCTGCCACTCCACCATGCCTATGTTTAATACTCAATATCTAATATGAACAATACATATTCTGTATATTGTTAACCTTATAATTGTATCACCTTTATTACCAGACTAGAATAAAAGTGTCGGGGCCTGGGTGAGTTATGTTTACTACTAAAAACCGTTTCGTGGCAGGGGGTTTCATGCGTAGACATATACAATACAACCAAGCCAAGCGTGTCGACACATCGTAATTAATTAATAATGGCTGACCCCAATATGCGACCCGAACCATTAATGATATAATTCATATACCACCGTGTTACAAACAGTCTGCCCAGGGGATTGTTTTCCTGTTATGTTTCAAAGCAATACACATTATATATATATATTTCAAAGCAACCATAGCAAATGTGCTGTGAAGAGAAATTATGAAGGGCATAATATTACGCTCTGACTTTATGACTGATCGATCTCGATCAATCGAGATGACTGTATACTTACTGTATTGTAAATGAAACTACTGCAGTTTGTAATGAGCTGGGATGTGATGATTATTCGTGAACGTTAAGGTAAGTGTGTGCGTACGTGCTCTTGAGTGTGTAAATGTTTGTTTAAATATGCGTTAATGTGTTAATTCGTGTATATAAGTGATATTTGTGTTAATTGTGCATTTGTAAGTGAGTGTCGTGAGTATGAGTGTGTGTATGTGCTCTAGAAATATGTTCGTGAGTGTGCAGATGTTTGTTTACATAAATTTATGTTCATGTGTGAGTTCATCTGTAGTGACATGTGTGTACTGTGTGCGTGAGTTTAAATAAGTATGTGTTTGACAATATTGTGTGTGTGGTGTATATGTTTACAAAATATCTTAGCATGAGAGTTCGTGGGTGTGTGTATTAAAGGGGTAGTTCAGTTTTGCTAGAGAGGGCGCTGCACAACACAATTTTTTCGTGAGGTAATGAAAAACTGAGTGTCGAATTTGAAAGAACATGCAATTTTAATGGCAGAATAAACTTTATTTGGACAAAATCGGTTCAGAAATGGCTGAAATATCAACATATATATCCGATCGTATATATTTGAGCCCCAAATAAATACGATGATTTTTTGAAAAAATAAAAAAAATGCTTACACTTTTTCAAAAATTTTCAAAAGCGGTTTTTAAATAGTTGTTGATGATCTCTCTATTTAATCATTATTTCAACAAAACATATCACATGCATAATTTTGTATGAAAAATGGTTGAAACCGATGCCTTATTAGAGAGCGCCCTCTTGTGTTTTATTGGCGCTTTTTGAATGATAACAGGCTTTTTACTTAGTCGTTTGTATTTTTGTATACCTTTCGAGCATGGTGGGGTTATAAATATTAGTTTGTAATGTTACTGTGCAGGTTTTCGTTACTAAAGTTCAGCCTTACCAAAACTGTACTACCCCTTTAATTTAGCGTGTTTGTCTGCGTTTCCAGACTTTGCACATGTCTGCTTCGTATGCATTTACTATATAGTTGGGTGTTTGTCTTGTAACTTAAGGAACATGAATAAATACAATTCTATACCATGCTATTTGTGTCTGTTTGGTAAATAAATTATTTCATTCATTCATTAATTCAAACAATCACACTCGCTGAACATTCCAAAACAAGAGTGTCTCTTTAACGCTTGACATGTATTATCTCCATGACCTGGTGGCTTAAGTGGGACGAGTAGAAAAAGTAAACAACTTAATGCGCCGGATTGGTTTGGATCTGTTTTGCTCTTCAGTGTTAGTGGTATTTGCAAGTGGACTGATCTAAACATCATGACACGCGAATGTATTTAAGTCTTTGCATGCGAGAGACAGTACAGCACTGTATACACACATTATTTATTGTTATAGATAATCAAGTATTAAAGATCGTTTAAAGGTATTAATTAGTTTTTGTTATTCTAAAATGTCATTACTCGGGATTTTGTCACGCTTTAGTTCTAAGAAAGTCCTTTGTGCTCAATATCATGGACAGTTACGCTATATATACTTACAAGTTACAGCGTATAACTGATGGTGATTGGTGATTGGGACTTTTGCTTCATACTGAATTCGACAGTAGAAATTAACAATAAATGGATGTACCATGTATAACAATAAATAAATACATTGTCAATCCTCCTCTAACAAAACATACCATTCGATACATGAAGTATAATACTGCACACACACTTTTTTCATTTTCTTCGTTCAGTTCTTGTTTTATATTATACAGACGTACTCAATCACTTTAATACTAAATACCTTGCCTTTGGCAACTCAGATCGTGATGTCATGTTTTCAATTCTTCAATGTCTGTGTTATCATCAAGCTGTGTATTTTCATAAACATGTCTAGCAATATGGTCACAATATGGCGTATCTAAGGGGGCAAGCCATCCTCCTCCCCCTCCCCCCTCCCCCCCCCCCCCCACCACCCACCCGGAAACTCCGTAACCCCTCAAAACCCCTCCCGCCTATTGCGAAATACGTCATGATGTTTTGGGCACAACACGACTGGAAATATTGGCACCCCCTTCATCAGGGTTGAATTGACTGGTCATACATTAGCTGTATATTTGTATCTCTTTTAATGCTTAAAATTAAGATCATCACATCATGATAATATTATCCTTCATCTGTTTTGTTTTTCCTTTTTTTCTTACAGAATCCATTGACCGATGTCTGGAGAGCATAACTAATACACCATAGTTTGCTGGGACGAGCAACAGAAGGGAGCTTTTCAGGAAATTAGAGCGATCTCGGGTGTGACTGCGAGGGATTGTTGCAAGATCTCAGAGCACAGACATAACACCTTCAATCACTGAATTATTAACGGGTTATTAGGAACATGTTATGACGAGAAAACAACAAAATCCGTCCGACGCATCACAAGACGAGAATTTGTTGTTGATGTGTTTTTGCCGCAACGCCCAACATTCGTTTGGCTTTTTGACGGAGGTCCAAAGTGGCAGGAATTAAGGGGATTCGTGCAAAATCACTGAATGACTTTCCACAGTGCCCTGCATTTCATCTATTATCGCTTCATGGTTGTCTCTTGGAAATAAAAACACATCCGTCAGAGTATCTGCTGGAACGTCATTCGTAGATTTGTGATGAAAGAACACCTCGGGTTTAGCCACACTAGGGAATTTCCCGGACAAATCCCAGAGAACAGATTATAAAAAAGGCAGTGCCCTAGAGCCCATCTACAAGCACTGTCATGAATAAAAGAAACATCACAATCCGTCTGACGTATTATTGTTTTGTCTTTCATAAAAACGTTCGACATTTGTGAGTTTGTCAGGTACAAGACAAGACAGGATACTTCGGGTCTAGCAGTAGACAGCGGAAGGGGAAACCGTGCCAGTTCCTGAGAGAGTCCTAATAACTGACATTTCCCTGATAACCTATCCTCAGCCGCTAGAATATCGCAGGATTAAAATATCATGAATAAAGAAACACCATTTGCCTGACACATTGCGACAAGGATTGCGATATTTGAAGGGGAAGAAAGCGAGCAACAGGAGATGAATACTCCAGCACGACCCTGCGGGTGGCTCTTACACAGTAATTTGTTTCTTGTGGTCGACGAAACGTTGTAAACAAGTGGAGAGCGAGGGGTGCCTCCGCGCGCCGCTTTGCCAACCAACACCATTTTACACTTATCAAGTCACGCTCGCCAATCAAGGAATCGAGCGGTAGCTAGTCGCAAGGGATTACGACCGCGAGTCTAAATTGTACCCTCACTTCTATAATTTGTTCATGTACAAAAGTTTGACCGTTTCTCAGCAGATTCTGATTATATACTTGCACGAACTCTAATGTAATTTGTAGATTTGTTCGAGTATTGCTCAGCGGCGGATAATATTCTACACTGGATGCTATATTAGCGGACGAGCTTTTGTGTAGGTTTAATGTAATTACGGATATAAGAGACCGTCTCACAATAGTAGGGGGTTATTATTACGTTAATTCAGTCCTCATAATTAGTATGGGTTTAATGACGGCCACGTAGGTCCATACAGGTCGGTAAACCTGATTTGTTTTCTTCATGCGACGTTGAAGTTTAACCTAGATAATATGGAGAGGAGAAGTTATTCTTTACCTGAAGAGAGTCACCATCCAAACGATATGGACATTCAGTTCGATTTTAGCTCATGTGACATTTTAAAACGCGACGCACAAATGGAGCGAACACGAACATCTCCGACATCGCGGCGCCGCGGCGTCCATCCTGACGCTGTCATGCCAGTGCAGAGACAGAGCAGTCGCGATCACGTCAACCATCACGTGGCCGAGCTGCCCGATTTACGCGAAGAGGAGCCTCAGGCTATAGAGGATGACACGCCGGAGTCGTACGAGACGCGCACACCTTACGCGCAAAGCAGCATGGCCGCAACCATCCCCGCGCGTAGATCACGCCGCAGCTCCGCGCCACCCACGTTGCTGGAGCCAATTCAGGAAGGTTTGTTCGGGCGAGGGAGAAGGAACAGTACGCCGATGGTCATGCAACTGCCACACCGTCGCGAATCGTCGCTGTCGCCAGCGAGATGTGGTGACTCCCCACCCGCCCGCTCGCCTCGTCTCGGCGACAAGTTCTCCTCCCCGATGTACGGAATCACTCCCGAGGAGGACCTAGTAGTGCGCCTCCAACGGCGGCGTAGGTCTGAGCCAGACCCTAACTTAAAGGGACTCCAGTCCAATATCCTCTACACCACCGAGGGCTTCTTCCCACAGCCCCGCAGGAACAGCCTCGCGACATCAACGCTCAATGATATCGCATCGAGGTTCGAACTTCTCAACACTCGGAGGAAAGTCGTAGAGGAGGGTGAGAGTGGTGGAGGTCCGGACATGCCAACAGGGGGAAGCCTTAGTCATATGATAGGGTGCGAAGGCGGTGCCAGGGCTGCACCCCCGTATACTGTAGGAGAGGCGCATTCCTTATAGTTACATCTTTACGAAACATGGAATGTCGTTTATACATGTACGTCCCATTTATGGAAACCTCGTGAAGGAAGGTCGTTGAAGAAAGTAATAATGTCTCGGTTGATTATGTGGGGCGAGGGTTATGTGGGTTCTGCACGTCCTAACAGTGGAGGGGAATTGACAAGCATCATCCCATCTCGGAGAAAGCAGGTTGATAGCTTTCAATGCCCAAATGATTATCCTGGGATGTCGGTACAGGTCAGGGCAGCACCTCTAGCCAAGTTGGGAAATCGCATATTGAAAGTTACATCGATGGCAGAATGTATGAATGTAATTTCCTGGAAACTGCGATTTGCTACGAAAGAGCGAAGAGAACGAAAGCTTTTGAAGTCCCTCGATGCCTATCAAGTGCTGTCCTTAACTGCGTAGAGTTTTGTTATTCGTAGCGAAATGGGATATCTCACACCTGGATACGTTTGGACCATGTGGAAGGAAGTTTTGCCTGAGAAAGTAAGAATTTCATCGGGGATGACCAGGGAGTGGCAAGGAAGCAAATTCGGTGAAACAGCGCGAAAACGCAAAATGGAATGTCAGGATTTTACTCTTGAAAATACCGCCAGCGCAAATAAAATGTTACAATAGTACTCTTAGTAATATGGACAGCGCGAAAAGAAAAATAATTATTTAAAATGTAAGTATTAATGGAGAAGTGGTAAACTTGTGGAATGTTTCTGTCATATTGACATTGTAATGTATAATTTAATAATATGTACATTGAATGCACGGTGCATAGTTTGTCACATTCCTTTTATGAATGTAGGAAATACTGTTAAAACTGCTGAAAATCTTCTGTTACATCGCCCTGTGTGCATTCCCTTAATAATCGTAACAATGTTTCATTAAAGAAGGAACATGTAGAAAGAGGAAAACCGGATGAATCAAATAATTGTATGTATTGTATTACATTTCCCACTATTGTTCACAAAGACCTCGCCTTTGCGTGGCTTTTGAGTGGCTATTACATGATCCAACATAATACAGTATCTAGGAACATAAATCTACGACCCCATGGATACTGCTAGCACCTATAGTGTATAATATTCATGATTCAATACGTGCATACGTATACTCCTTGTATAAAACCAGTGATGTAGAATATTATTGCCTATTACTGTTATTTGAACCCGACACTTGATGCAGAAAATAATTATTTTTTGGTCCGTGATATTGCCCGTCCATACCTTATCATCTACTCAGATCATCGGCATGCTCAGTTTTTGTTTTTTCTTTATACTTAAGCAGTGGTGTAGCCTTGGCGGTGGAGGGGGCGATAACCCCCTTAGTTTGTGATTTATTGCTTTCATCCACTCCCCTCCCTGGCTATTTTTCCTCACCATGAGGGCGAAAATAGATAAATAGCAAAACATGAAGAAAGAAAAAAATTCTGGCAAAGGCTTCCCCCTGTATGAAAACTTTGGAATATATATATTCGACTTGGCTTAGACATGTTTGAATAATTGGGAAAGTTATCTCTGCCGTTTAACCCCCCCCCCCCCCCCCCCCCCCCCATACCAAAAAAAACACCAACAAGACATACATATTAGGAATGATGAATTAAAACATTAATTAATACATACAAATTAACAATCAAATAATGCAATGAATTAATAAATACAATCTAATAAATAAATAATTAATAATAAAATAATGATAGTAATTATATGTTTGGCATAGGCTGCCACCTTCTAATATATTGGAGTTATACTAGCCGCGCTCCCCCTGCCCCCTTGTGGAGATTGATCTTGACTACGCCCCTGTGAATGAGCACACCCACGACCTTCGATTGTCTTGTGTTCGAGTGAAATTAACCGGGAAAATATTGCTGGAACTGCATCGATTGTAAAGATCATGCACCATTATACTAGGAAGCAACTATCTAAAAGGCTTTTAGAGATTAGCAATCTTTTTGTGATGAAGGTCGGAATAGATTTTGTTTAGAAATCAGTTCAATCAGAATGAATTATTCAACTGTGAATAACCACTTACGACTGGGCTCTAGATATACCTGGCTGTGGTCTATGGAAAATCGCATCTTGTACCAATATACAATCATCTTCAAGGAGGTTACATGGTTAATAAATGTAATTTGTGAATAATTATACATCTCGGGGTTTCGATCACGTTTTATTGAAGTTGCAATATTGAAATGAAGTGTTATTTTTTACATCATTTGGTTTCGTTTTTGTTTTACTTTGGATATACTTATTTTATGCACCATATTGCTGTTAGTTATATTTTACAATTAAGAATCACGCTGTCTCAATGCCAAATAGTCACCTTTTTCGATTGTACAGGACCCGGTACTTGTAGGTAACAACTATTATAATAGTTAACATTCAAAATCCCTTAATCGCTTAAAGGATCTAATATGTATCATGAAATATGCAAACACAGACTAAGGGTTAATAACATGTGTATTTCTGTAAACTGATATATTATATTCACTGAGTGATGTGTGAACATTTCATGGAAAGTGAATTTCATATGGCCGAGTAATAGGCGGTAATGAGAAGTGGTATTTGCTAGCTCATTGCCTTTGTACACAGTTGAAAATATCACTGGGATTATTTCAATTAAAATCATAAATATCTCAATTAAAAAAAAAAACATTAGAACAACCAAAACTTGTGTTATATTATTATTTGTAAGAGGCAAACAACCAGGCATGAAACGATCTACCAGAAATGCAAATCAGCAAATGAGTTTGGTTGATTCAGACTAAGTTACTAGATCCCTTTAATGATGGCTATTGTTCAATCGATATGTACATATATATAGTCGAAATATGAACTTAAATAATAAAGGTAATCCAGCTTCAAATCATGCTCTTGTTTAAAGGTGCTTTGTATAATTAAATATCTGTATACCTAATTGTATAGTTAAATTCAACTGAGAACGCATATACGATATTTTCTGACGTTCTGGTGATACACACGTTTTCAGCATTGTACTCAAGTTTGATTTCGTCCGAATATTCTAAACAATTACAATTGAGATCTGATCACAACTGTGCAATAAAACTTGGAATAGTTGAAAAAGACTGACGGAATGACACGTTAATAAATGACTTGTACACCCATTTTATAAATGAAAACGGCAACTAGATACATACAATTTTTTGAGATTGAAGGTATATTTGTCAGTTATTTTTCTTAGCATTATTAATATAGATTTACCTTCAAGCTACATATAGTATATGTCCCAGTACTTGCACTGATTGTCATGCAATTATTGTAACTAACAGTATACTTGGCCCTGTGTTTTAGAAGTGAAATTGTACCAATTATCAAACAAAAGTATCGTGTATAATGCAACAGATGAAGTGAAACGACATCCCATTAACATATAAGAATCATGTATTTTGTCATTAATTCAGTGTTAGTGAATAATTATCTAGTCATTCGCCGTTTTTCATAAGGATTCCATTTCACCATGATCGGCGTATTATGATATTTTTACCAGGGGGCGCTGGAAATTATCACAAAAATATTAATTAATTATTCACACATTATATGAATTAGGTAAGACGTACTAAACCACCAGGGCCTGTATTCAAATCACGCCACTAGCTTAGTTCCGCTCTAAGTCTATTTAAGATAATATGGCTAAGTAAGTAACAAGAGATCATTATTTTGTAGTTGCGAACTTGGAATAATTTAGATTAAAAAGAGCAAAGAAAGGTAATTAATGCTCACCCGGATAAGTAAGGTTACTAATAAATAGTGTTTTGCTTCTGTTGCTCTTACATCTAAAAATACTTAGAATGGAACTAAGCTTAAATGTGGTTTCATGGATATGGCCGTTCACTATAATTATATGCATAATAGCCCATCATTAAGTATAGTGTTAATGTAATGTAACTTAGATGGAAGATGGTAATAGGTGACTTTGTAACTAGTTTGACATGTTTGAGTGTACCGTACGTCAACATTGTTGTCCAGATGTGTAAACTAACAAAACATTATCCATGATGGAAATGAAAAGAAGGTGAATTTATTGCATTTCGACTACCACTGAAAGTAATTAATATAGTAAGAAACACTTACGAAATGTTAAATTCTCAACTGAGATAGTATTATCGTCACATCATGTTATATATATCGTACATAATATAAGTTCTGCATTGTACACAATCATGTAAAGAGAGATAATAAATTAAACGTTTGTACGATTTGAATTGAAACTGATTACCCCGCGTTACCTGTATTATGTTCTAAGATATTGTATAACATTTGTCTTACCCATATACCAGTAGTTATTATGGTATGATGATTTGGATGTTATGTTTCGTCAAAACAATACAAAATGATTTCCAATAGTGTATAGTTTGCTATTATTGTTAGATATCACTTTTTAATTATTGGCAGTCAAGGTCAATAATCATCACATCTGTTGGTGCACTGTTCTCCGCGATCACCCTCTTCCACAAACGAACGTCGACCAGTATTTAGAGACCAAAATAAAATATTACTATCAATGCACCTCATTACCTCATTATGGAAAGATGAATGTAACGATACACCCTGTCAATGTTTTGATAGTTTTAAAATGTCCAACATATCTCTCAGGATTTCGGGTCAGTCGCTTATTACTTTATAATTACCGTCAATGATCAAGCGTATAATCACCTATAAAGATACTCCTCTTGTCGATGGGCCGTCGTTGTGCCATTGGCCCCGGACCGTAGCGTGCTTTGTGACATGGTGCACATCAATAACATTGTCCATGTTCTCAATTCAATGCCAATGGGATCTACTAAGTAATCGAAATGGCTGCCTAGTTATTCGAGGGTTTGTATATTGATAGAAAGTGGGCAGTGGGCACCTTTCCAATACCGTTGCATAATGTCATGTTATTAAAGGGCATCAAGCGTGGGGATGCTACATAGCGGGTCGCCATTTTGAACTGGGTTAGTTTGCGCGCACCGCATGACACTGAGCTAACGTGCATTACGCACCGTGCGCAACGCGTATGCAAGATGGCGCCGCGCATCTCATTTGACGAATCTGAACTACCTTTAAAACCCGCGAGGGGTGCACGCTTTTCGCTTGCACGCTTTTCGCTATCGATTTGGTAATTGCTTTTTCTTGAGGACGTCCATTTTCTCCTACTCTCCTGCCCTTTTGTTTGAACAATTATTACAAATAATAATTATTACAAGTGTCTGAAGTAGTCAATCGACAAGCTCGATTCTACCTCGTAAATGCTCACATAGCAGGCACATTCGCAATACGATTATTATAATAATCATATTATGTTATTGGAAATCACATATTTGAACTATTATTGTAATGTCATGACATATGAGTACCAGCAAGCGTACTACATGCACGTTTTGTTGCAATCGATTTTCTACTCGCTTTTGTTTTCTTTCTGGGGAAACCCCTATCCAATTATAATCTCAAAATCAGTTAAAACAATTACTGCATTGTTTATGTACCATTATATTCTAAGAAATCGAGTGGACATTAGACATGTTCCATTCTGCTCCGTAAATGGCTCACAAATAGAGCGCAAATTTGCGATACTATCAGTATAATGTCATGTTATTATAACCCGCGAGGGTGCACGCGTTTACTTTTCCGGACATCGATTTTGTAATTGCTTTGTCCTCAGGGACACCAAATCTCTCAACACTCCCGTCTTCTTATCATGCTTATACTTACCTTGAGCAATTTTTTTTAATTTTGGGGGTATTGAATATCAACCTTCCTAATACAAATCATGTATAATCATATAGTAATCATAGTAATTTTATAATTATAAAATAAACGTTGTATCTTACACACCGTGTCATATATTTATTGTTATCTAATATTTTGATTGGTACGGTATATCGTCATTTTAATGTCTAAAATATGATTTCTGAGCAATAACACAACATTATTTATGTAAGAGAAAGGGGTGCAATAAGCATGGTTAGTGAAGCGCGCTTGAATGGAAATGAATTGTGTACCGTGTACAAAATGCTATCTTGGTCCAAATGTACAATGTGCATGAATACAATTATCATGCTGGGTGCCACCAACACTAATGGAGAATGTAACCTTTGAAATCGGGTTCAGGACGCATGCATGGTTAGCGCTTAAGCGCGAAACAACACATACGAATAATGAAATATTGAAATTATACCCGTGGGTAAAATACATCCTTGATAATTAGATGAGAGTGATGTACATGATTCTTCTTACATGCTCTAAAATATTTCATTTCCTCGCTCCGGGGTCTAATTAACAGTCAACCAGATTTTAGCATTAATTGTTAGAACAATAATAGAATGCAGCCGACTTCTTTATTCTGTTTTACCCGCGGCAATGGAATAGTTCCAGGAAGGGGGTAGGGGGCTCAAGACCCCCATTTTTGTATTACAAAAACTTTACATTGTGATATTTTAAAAACAGATTTCGGCGTTCAAATTGGCAATTTTGCGGCAAAGTCACTTCATATTTGTCTTAAATTGTAATTAATAAATATTTTCCACCTATTTTTATGTCATTAAAAGGTAGACAAAAATTAGGAGTTGCCAATTTGTATAGGAAAATAATGATCAATTTTGCCTTAAAATAGCTCTCGTCCTTGATGGGTTAATAGTAGGATACTAGTGGATACATTGCATTGTAATAATTAATATAATTATATTGTGTCTGTAACAATAACAATACAATTTTAAAAGTAGAAATCAAAGTGATCCATTAACTGTGTGCGTGTGTATGTGGCGTGGGTTTGTGTGTATGTCTGTGCGTATGTGCGTGTGCGTGTGTGTACGTATGTGTGTGTGTGTGTGTGCGTGTGTATGTGTTTGTTTTCATGTGCGCATGCGTATGCAATTTTTAGAGGGGCAGAGGGATATAAATAAAAGAGAGGAAGTGCAATAATGTATAATGATGTATAATGTATCTTACAACGTTTTAGAATTAAAATGAACAAAGAAATTGGGCTCCTCCGGGAAAGCCGACATTTCTTTGCTCATTTTCAGATCCCGTATGTTTAAAATAGTACAATATTTCGCCTATCGACACAAGTCACAAAGTGAACAAATACAGAAAAGGTTTACATTGTAGAAGTTGTAGATTTCCTTGTGCTTGTTATTCGGGTATCCGGGTTGTCCAATACGATCTAAGGTTCACCGCAAAGAGGGGTCAACTTCTTCGTCTCGTTAAGTTTCTTAAATCAACTTAAGATTGTCTTAAATGATCAATCATGCCCAATTTGTGGTGCTCGCTGATTGTGAAATGCAGCTGCAGCCTATTTGCTATCGATTTCCCTTCAGTAATGGAGGCCATAGGGATTTGATAAAACGGTTGATTCGATCGAATAAGGGAAGAAATTCGCCCTCCCGTGGTTGTTTTTTTATTACCAATTTCCACCTGCAATCTTGCGATCTACTTTAGACAGCGCGAATTAACCGTTGCATTCATTGATAACTCTTATTGTGATGTGCCATTTGATCGAAAAGTTTAGTAAGAAAAGGCGTCAAATCCTTTATCCAAATAATTGAAAATTACAATAACTTTTGTTCGATAGAAGGAACGGGATTTAAAATGCTATTTCGTGAATAAAATAAGTCCCTCGACCTTCCCTCAATAGCATTTCAAATCCCTCGGAGTAACACAATCCGTGATATTCCCTCCACCACCAGTTAACAACTGTATAATATTCACGCCATATATTCCATTGCGTTCGTACCAAGTAGTACAAACAAGCGCACATTTCTCCAAAGCAAATAATGTGCATTTAGTGCCTTTTGGAATTCAACTTATCAATTATATGTTTCCAGCTTCATAGATCTTACATTCGTTATTCCTGCAGATTGGTACCAATGGCAGTATGAGAGTTAAAAGATATTAATACTAGAGGGCAAAATCTGACAAAGTGATTTTCGGAATGACCTCAAAGTTGTTTGGATGTTTGTTTGTTTTTTCTTAGGTATATTAAGCAGGATTTAACTCATGAAATTCCGATTAATTACCCCAGTTTTTATTATTTATTTCGAGGTTAAACAAATAAAATTCAAGCAAATTGTACGAAACAATTGTTCTGAAAAGCCTCAAAATCTTTTCTCAGATCGGTAAAGCCGGTTTTAACTTGGTCTTGATCGATGAGCCCAATATTTTTTTTTTTTTTTTTATTAAAGGGAATTCAGACCGGTATATTAGACGCGTGGATCCATATTGCGCACTTTTACGCACGGTACGTAATCCCAATTGGCTCAGTTATAAGTAGCGATCGCAAACTGTCCCACTTCACGAAGGCCCGAGTCGCGTTCGGGATATTTGTACTAGTCGAATCATGGTCGAATGGAATTCCATCAGAGATGTTTACGAGCGAAACTATTACGTAACACGCTTAACCGCACCGACTTCACAGTGCCGCTTTTTGATGTTATCAGCGATTGCCTCGGGCTCAGCTGACAGCTCGAGCAATTCGCTCGGTATATAGATACCAGCTGTGTGCTGCATGCAATTTCATAAGACTCTGAGCACCGCTCTTCGATCGATCCAACACATATCGTGAGTTTACCTCGGGAGATTACGGTGGAGTGCGAGTTGGAATTTGCTGACTACCCATTTTAACCCACGCATATATGATAATAATAATAATAATAAT
This sequence comes from Echinarachnius parma, assembly GCA_037951105.1. Classification (NCBI taxonomy): domain Eukaryota; kingdom Metazoa; phylum Echinodermata; class Echinoidea; order Clypeasteroida; family Echinarachniidae; genus Echinarachnius; species Echinarachnius parma. Next base: position 137,973 of record JBAMJV010000502.1, on the reverse strand, counting down.
AATAAATCATTTATAGAGCGCGGAAACTATGTGTATATATTCTACCGCGCATATTAATATTAATACCCATGGTCATCAGGTACATTTCAAACCCACACAATGATATTGCATACTTTCTCAACTCCCTGGGGAGCATACTAGCCGTGCTGCCACTGATGATGGCGCAAAGGCTAATTAACACCCGACCATGGTACCCATTTATACACCTGGGTAGAGAGCAGCAACTGTGGATAAATTGTCTTGCTGAAGGACAAAGGCAGTGGGCAGGGTTCGAACTCGGGATCTCATGATCAGAAAGCGCGCGCTCTACCGATCTTGCCACACTACATCTACATATGCCTTTAATATAATGACAAACTAATATATAAGGTATTCTTAGTTCTAATTCAAAATCAGTTCACGTAAATATGAACATCCGTTAAATCAAGTAATATCTAGTTCATTAAACGGTAATCAATTCGTTATAAAAATACATACATTTTAGAGGTCTTAATTATTTCTAACAGTCTAACAAATACGTATAGCCGTCCAAGGTCCCGTTGCAGAAAGAGATGCGATTGATTGTATAGTTGTAATTAATTGCAAGTCAGAAAATTTGCGCATTTCAACCAATCACATTTGTGCATTTAGTCACATGATCTGACTTACAATTAATCGCAACTTTACAATCGATTGCATCTCTTTCTGCAACGGGGTCCAGATGTTCTTGTTTATGAGTTTGTATAACAGTACACTCATATTGATTAGTAACTTCTAACGCAGGCAAAATTGACCAGAAATGATAAAATATATTACAATTTAATGAGTATATACAAATGGGTTTTCCCTGGAATCGGGCCCGAGATCTCCGGATTGCTAGACTGGTGCTCTTACCACTCAGCAAGAAGCATTTATAAAGGTGGTACTCAGTGCTTAGGGCACTAGCTATTCAGGTGGTCTCGGGTTCGATTCCCGGGGAAGCCCATTGTTCTTTGATCATTTTCACTTATTGTGTTTGTTTGGTACTAACTTTGTATTTTTTTATATGATAACATTTGTTTAAATTAATTTACAATAAATGCAAAAGTGCAACTACCCAGCTAGCCACCTGACGTTGGGCCGATGTCGGAATTTGGTTGCCGGATGTCGGCATATCGCCGTTGGCTCGAGGTTAAAATGTCCGCCAGCCCAACATCGTCACGACGTCATTTTTGTGATATATTGGCATAACGTCATTTTCCGACAATGGCCCAACATCATCTCATGACATGATGTTGGGCCATTGTCGGAAAATGACCTTATGCCAATATATCACAAAAATGACGTCGTGACGATGTTGGGCTGGCGGACATTTTAACCTCGAGCCAACGGCGATATGCCGACATCCGGCAACCAAATTCCGACATCGGCCCAACGTCAGGTGGCTAGCTGGGTAGTGGTTACCCATACCATGTATGTTTTCACAATTGGCATTGTACGTGTATTTTGTTTTAAATGCGGGTTACATCATGATCAATTGTTGCCTGTCAATCACATACGATAAAGACGTAAAGTGATAAATTCTTACATCAATTCGGATAGTAGAGTGTTGGTCGAACAGAATTGTAGTTACTACAACTTGTAAGTTGTATATATATATATGTATATATATATATAAGCGAGAAGTAAACTAATACATACAGCTTCGGTTTCTTCCAATATATAAATAATTGCAAGGAGTAATCATAAATGATTAAGAAGGAAGAATAATAGTAGGCGTAGCTTAATAAGCAATGTTCCTTCTTTTAATCCGCCAAATGAAAAAAGGCACTGGTCGAAAAATTGGTCTCCGCCAGGACTCGAACCTGGGTCTCCGGCTTGGAACGCCGATGCCTTAACCACTGCGCCAGGGCCAGGGCATAATGGCCTGCCCGGAGGGGGGAAAAGGGGAAAAGGAGAGGGGAAAAGAGAAAAGGAAGAGGGGAAGAGAGGGGAGAAGAGAAAAAAAATGAGAAAAACTGTGGAAAAATCAACAAAATAGCTTAAATTCCGGGACTTTTAGACATTCTTCTGAATTTTCCCCAGTTTGAAAACCTCACCGCTTACAGATGTCCCTTAATTCCCACTTGCCCAATTGTCCGGGGCAAGTAAAACAATATGATTTCCAATGCAAATATAATTGCCTGAAAATGCAGATTAGGTATTTTTCTTGTTTGCAATTTTTAAAGTCGATTGTATTTCCCTTTTTTTGTTAACTGTTGTATAAATAAGTATACACATAATTAGTGGCGTACCCATGATTGTTCAAGGGGGGGGGGGTGATTATTTTGTCGACCAAAATTTATGAGGGGGGTGGTGCGGCCGGTTAAGATTTTTTGAGGTGGGGGGGGGGGGGACTGTCGGTGCAGATTTTTGAGGGGGGGGGGGGGGTTGTCGGTGAAGTTTTTTCGAGGGGGGGGTGTTGGTGAAGTTTTTTCGAGGGATGGTGATGGTGAAGATTTTTCAAGGGGGGGGGGGGTGTCGGAGAAGATTTTTTGAGGGGGCGGTGTAGGTGATGATTTTTCGAGGGGGTGTCAGTGAAAGACCACTTACATTTTGTAAAGGGGGGGGGGGAGGGGGTTGAACCCCCATTAATAATTGTATTATTTAAATCTTTGCCTAAATCAAATACAATTTACATAATAATTGTTTCTTCAAAGGAGAGCAAGGAAGATAATATATTTAATATTATATTTATATGTCTTGACGTTCTTCTTGTGAATATATTTAACACTATTTGTGATGTTTTAAAAACAATTTACTTTTATATTATCGCAATTATTGAAACTAGTACTTTTAATATTAGTTATCAAACAAACATAAACATTCACACACCCATGCACATACAAACAACAAACCTAAACATTCACGCATGCACATACAAATAACAAACACACACAAACACCCGTTAACACACACGCACCGTCGCACGCACAAACAAACAGTCATGCACACAATCATACACATATGCACACACACACACACACACACACACACACAAACACATCTGCAAACACAAACACACACAGAATCATACATATAAGCACACACACAACATATGCATACACACAACCATACACATACCCACACAAACAGTTCTTCAAAACATAGAAAAAATAGACACTGAAAACTTGAGGTGTAATAAAACCAAAGAATATTTTTTTAATAAAGAATACTGTAACTAACAAACCGTGTAACTCAAAATTGTAAACTTGTTCGCAACAAACACAAACCCATCTTCTAAAAAATACATCAATATAAAAACAAGATTAAATAATAACTTCATATGCATCAAACTAAATCAAATCCAAGCCAGAATTCATAATATATTCCGGCTTAAAAAAATAAGCCGATCATAATCAATAAATTTATATTAAACATATTTATAATTAACTGTCAAACTCGGGTTTCTTCTCTTAGGGATACACTGTGTACAGATTTGAAATATCTTATGGCAAGAATTCAGTTGTATAATTTCTTTGTGATGAAATTCATCAATGGTGGTTCCCTTTAGCGAGATAATTACACTTGCCCTTTAAATGGAAAGGTTTTCATGTTCATCTATCAAACAGATCTTGATATATTGTCAAACAGTTTTACACCAATTATAATGAGCTCTGTGGCCACTAACAGTTCAAAGCCCCAAATAATATTACAGCAATTCATTTACTTTTTCAATTCATTTTACAATTCATTTAATGCACTTATAAACTGTCCTTTTGTAAGCCCAATTTAAGAATATAAGTGCTAGTTTAAACAGATTAGTACTTGAATTATCTTTGTGTGGAATTATATTGATATTTAGAGCTCAAAATAATAAACAGACGATACACAAATTCAAACAGTCTAGCATCTGCCTACCCATAGTTGTATTTTGTGTTTGTACTTGATAATCACAAACCAAATATTAGATTTATCATTGGTTAAGCACAATTACAGTGATTCAATCATATTTGTAGTTAACATGGTGATTTTACTTTTAACTTTGTGAAAAGCTGACAATAATCCATGATAAATTAATTCAAGATATAAAGAAGATAAGCCCTAGAGTCAGACTACAAAGTGATTATTTTTCTTACATTACATGAATACTGCACCACTGGTAAGTTTAATATTTCACAAGCTTGTAGATAGTATCCTTTCGGTTATAGCATGCTTTACTGAACTTGAAGATGCCAGCTAAAGCGGATACTAAATTATATTTTAATAATCTTCTAATCTGGAATCTCATGAGATTGTGAGCCCATTTTTTGTTTATATTTACTTAAAGGGATAGTTGAGTTCTGGTAAGGAGAGTACATTTTTGGTGAAACTGAATTTTAGTAACCAAAACCTGCATCATTACATTACAAACTAATAGTTATAACTAGAAAGGAACACAAAATTACAAAATGACGTAGTAAAGATCATGCTATCATTAAAAAAGAGCCGTTAAAACGTAAGAGAGCGCTCTCTAAACACTCACCGGTTTCAACCATTTTGAATAAAATATTGTGCATGATTGTGATGTTTTGTTGAAATAGTGATTAGATAGAGAAATAAACAACAACTATTTAAATACCTATTTTGTAACTTTTTGAAAAGAGGAAGCATTTTTTTGAATTTTTAACGGCTGGTTCAAAATTCTCTAATAAACCTGGGGCCCCAGCTTTATTACAAATTGTTATATTTATGGATATTTCAGCCGTCTCTGAACCGATTTTGATCAAACAAAGATGATTTTATTATTTAAATATTATGCTCTTTCAAATTTTACACTCAGTTTTTCATTACCTCACAACAAAAAAAAGTAGTCTAGCGCCCTCTCTACCAAAACTCAACTATCCCTTTAAAATGAGAAACTCACCATAAATAAATAATATAATCGAAAATGAAAGAAAAGGGTTTTCCCTGGGATTGGAACCTAAGAAACAAGATACCTAGACATGAGCTCTGTCGACAGAGCTAGAAGTACAATCTCATGATTGTTTGTCCCCCAAAACCATTTGAATGTTTAAGATGGTCAGAAGCTGTTATAAACATGACACCCCTTTATCAACAAATACATTTAGGTACCAAGATAAAGCCATAACGAGACAAGTGCCCCGTTGCAGAAAGAGATACAACCAATTGTAAGTTACGATTGATTGTAAGTCAGAAAATTTGAGCGTATCAACCAATCAGATTTGCGCATCCAGAACACATGACAAGACTTACAATAAATCGTTACTTACAATCAATTGTATCTCTTTCTGCAACGTGACCAAGAGCTGAAGTACCTACAGATGAACAGACGCACAACCTGAAAACACAATGCTGCCAGTCACTTTGCTGGCATATATTTACAATGACAAAAATAACTGCCACTGTATATACTAACAATTTGTGGCATCCTTATGGATGACGGAGAAGTGGCGGTACCCCAGGTCGTTCAGACAGTTGTACGCGGCCAAACCGTCACTGTAGATCGTGGATCCGGGGACAACGTTGCGCTGAAAGATCCCCAGGAGGGTCTCCTTGTTGCGGCTGTCAACCGGGTAGAGTACAAGCCTGTTTGTCGCGCGCTCGACGGGGCTAAACACCCAGATCTTGACTCCCTTTTTGCCGTTGCCACAGTGGTACTTCACCTTCATGCCGAACAGCGACTCGTCGATCTCCACCTAGTCACCCTGCAGCACAACCGGACGCGCGTTATTGCAGGTCTCGTGGACGAACTTATGGAAGAGGTCGCAGGTGAAGTTCGCCCAGTCCACGGCTGTCTTCTTATAGTCCATTCCGGCTTGCTTCGAACGACATTGCAGTGAAGTGCCGATCATTCGTCATGCTCCTTGAGAGTCTTTTTTCTCCTACAGCTACCCTGCCACGATGATGACAGCTGGCTTGAAGGCAATGAAGGGGAAGGAGCTACATGTGCCTGTGATAGTCCCAATGATGTTTGGATCAACTTGTCCAAACAGACTGACCATGGTTGAGGGCCATACCACCTGCACTGCCCACCTGTATCTGTCTGGTTCGTTCTCGACACTTGTTCCACCTGAAATATGACCAAAATGAACAAATAAGAAACAATTATTTCAAACAATTAGTGACGTATCATGAAATAGGAGGCTTGCTTGAAAAAATAATCAGTCAGGAAGTAAAATATAATTTGTTTTCTCTTAAAATTATGTAATGAAAATACAAATGTTATAGTTGGGCACAGGCTCACTGGAAGTTTCCATAGACTCGGGTAGGAATAACTGCAAAGTCCTTTGCACATAACCATCTTCAAAGAGAGGGTGTAGAAAATGTGTGATGTTCCCGTCTTCCAGTAGATATGAGAGAACATTCATCTTGTAATTGATTATTGATGGTTTTTATTTAACTGCCTTGCTTTGTACAAGGTTATTTTATATTAGAGACATATATTTTCTTTTATGAAATACAATCACGGAATATAATACACTTGACTGCATCAGAAGGACAATTTTGTTTGCTCTATGATCAAGGCATTTACATTGCCATTTTTCAAATCAGGAGTAGGGGAAATTCAGTTTCTCATAATTTATACTGTAATGTATTGCTATCGCTAATCATGATTGGGATTATCGTTATTGTGATCGGGACTCTGAGTTCCGAGCAGTGGCGGATCTACGGGGGGGGGGGGGGGGGGGGGGGTTTAGGGGGTTTAACCCCCCCCCCCCCCTTGGGCTGCCAAGTGAAAATGTGATGTGCATAGAAAAACGCCATCATGGGTCCAGACCCACACAGTATCCGCATCGTCATTGGGTCAAACCCCCCCCCCCCCCCCCCTTAGCAAAAAGCTAGATCCGCCCCTGCCGAGTCCTGTGGTTGTTGACATGTTTTCGCCTAGTTGGCAGATTAAAGTTTTGTTTTCCCTAAAGCTTTGTCTTGTCATCATTCCTGGCTGTAGATTTTGACCAGGGATTTCAATACTACCATTAACAAATTGTACTTATATCTTACCAGTTGCTGACAGTGGTGTTGTTCTCTGTGCAAAGGTCTGACTGTGTCTTTACTTGCAGGCTGCCTTCCACCAGCTGCTGATTAAGGGTGAAGATATTCATGATGAGCTGGGGGATGGTGAGGGTCTTTTCCTGGATATCTTTTGGCCCGTTTCTTGGTAGAATTACCTCCTTGGAGAGCTGTAGACACACATGCTCCGAAATTCAGTTCGAGTCAGGTCTTTCTGCTGCTACATCTCTGTCAAGAACCTGCAACAAAAAGTCAGGAAAGAAATACATAATTATATGAATAACTACAGCAAATGTACACATAGTCATACATGTATCTGTGTTACAGTGTTACAGTTGTAGTTGTAACTGTGATACGGCGCCTGGTTAGGTTACTGTAGTTGATAATATTCTACTGTATTCTACTGTGCAGAATGAAAATCTAGACCGATTACAATTAATCCCTGCACTGTAACCATCTTAATTGACTGTAACAGCAATAGCCTCCGCTAGGCTGATATGAATCACCTGGACTGAAGATAAAAGCAAAGACAAACTACTATTCATGCACCCCTCCAGTCGAGGGGCATATTGCTTTAGCATGCATGACCGCTTCAGCTTTCGCTACCAATATGTGCCCAGCGCCAACCGCATGACTAACATAACAGATGTTCTATATATTCACCATGCAATTACATCGCGCGTCCATATACAGCTTGTGGTCATGCCGAGGGCATGTCTTGTAGAATGTCACCGCCTCATTCAAAACACATCCAAACAAAATGCAGAACTCACTTACAATACATGTAAATTGACTTTGGATATTGACAATAACAATCATGACAATACAATTTGCAACAATTCACTCTAGTAAACTCATATTCACATTTCAGGTGTATAGACAATTGAATTGGCTTTCACATCTATCATATTCTATTACTTAGTACCAACGACAAAGTATTCATTATAAAATGGTCAGGATATTAATATTATATTTATAGGATCCATCATGTCCATCATCCAAGTTCAAGACGAGACAAGTGCCTGAATACTGGGCTGACTAGAGTGGTTTATTGCACATTATTTCAAAACTATTATGACGAAAGGGGCACCAATATAAAGGGAAATAAGCAAGCTTTTCAATGGTACAAAATTCATGTAGGAAAGTATAATAAGCAGAGAGATTTCAACGCTCAAAATGTATTGCAGAAAATAAGGGCAGCGCTAGGCCTAGGCTGTAGAGTGTAGGCACCACCACCGTGACCACCGGGGCCGGAGCGGCGGGACTGGTAGCTAGGCCAGGCTATGGTGAATGCAGAATGGGCCCGTCGTTCCGCATGATACATGATCTATGAACAGTAACATTCATTGTAAAAATAGAGTCAATAAATTAAAAACATGGGAACTTACCTTCATCGTGTGACATTTTGTGACGAATTATACCACTACAGGCGCAGACTAGAGGTAATTTGAAGTTGAGATAACATCCATCTCTCGCGCAGTATTACACCGCGGCAAATCAGTAGCACTGCTGTGTATGTGAACTAACCTATTGCCTACGAAAAACTTAGGGCTATGTATTATGTCAACGGAGATGTCGGAGTTTCATAGTAAAAGGGTTAATTTAATTATAAAATGCCCGGATGGGGTAAGAGGATTTCTGCGCATGCTCACTTGAGGGTCGTGTTAGCAAAGTTAGGAAAGTTAGGAAAATGTTAGGAATTAGTTAGGAATTTGTTAGGAATTGTTAGGATTTGTTAGGAAAGTGTTAGGAATTGTTCGGAAAGTGAGGACCGTCCATCCCCCGCACGGTACGCTCACGGGGACCGTGTGATTGAAGACAGATCCAGTTCAAGTCATTGGCAAGCCAATCTTTCGGCCCTTTGTGCTCAAGTATTCATGGGGAAGGAGTTACGAACAATGCAAGCCGCCTTTACTTCAGCTGGATCACAATAGAGTGATTCAAGTATTAGTTAGAACATATATATATATAAGCGAGAAGTAAACTAATACATACAGCTTCGGTTTCTTCCAATATATAAATAATTGCAAGGAGTAATCATAAATGATTAAGAAGGAAGAATAATAGTAGGCGTAGCTTAATAAGCAATGTTCCTCCTTTTAATCCGCCAAATGAAAAAAGGCACTGGTCGAAAAATTGGTCTCCGCCAGGACTCGAACCTGGGTCTCCGGCTTGGAACGCCGATGCCTTAACCACTAGGCCACGGGGACCGTGTGATTGAAGACAGATCCAGTTCAAGTCATTGGCAAGCCAATCTCTCGGCCCTTTGTGCTCAAGTATTCATGGGGAAGGAGCTGTATGTATTAGTTTACATTGCTTATTAAGCTACGCCTACTATTATTCTTCCTTCTTAATCATTTATGATTACTCCTTGCAATTATATATATATATATATATATATCATTAAAAACAAACAGTTATAAGTTAATGATGCTTGAATGGTAGTAATACATTTCAACGGGTAAGTTACAGTGCTGTTTTCATTCAAAAGCAGCCGTTAACACAAATGGGCGCCCTCACAAAAAAAAATATTTATCGAAGCGCCCTCTAAACCAAAACCGAACTATCCCTTTAATAAGTGTAAACATCTCAACCGACGCAATACATCCAACAACAATAATACATTTTTGTATTTACTCATTTTACTAATTGTATGCATGGCCCCGGCTTAGCCCCCAAATTAGGGTTATCATAGGAATCATTGCCACATACTTGGTGGGGTTGGGGGAAGAGGGCACGACGCTGACCCAGCAAAGTTACAAAATTGATAAGGAACAACGGTCTTGATTCACTTATTGATCTTATAATACACTAGATTTTTTAGTTTTTTAAAATATAATTGCGTTGTATTGACCATATGTTTCGATACTCTAACCGGAGTCCTCTATCATCACCTCCACGGGAATCAAGGGACATGGAGCTGAAGTTGCGTCGTGTCTGCGTTGCGCCCTTACCACTCGGTGACAGTCAATCGATACACCGTCTTCTCTAGTCCAGATCTGGACGTATACATATCGCACTGAAACTACTCAACGCGTGCTATACCAAGCAGGGATAATTCTTGCACCTGCCCAAAGCAACTTCCGGTTCCATTATACCATATACGCCATCATGCGACAATGTATCTAGTCTTTATCGGCTGCTATGTATATAGTGCGAAAGGAAGGCCGTCCAGGCAATGGACTATAATACGTCTACTCCGTAGTCAAGGCACCCTTGACAAGACTTCAGAAACGGACTGTTGAAAGAATATAGCCGTTAGCCAGTTGTTCCTGCCATGTATTTAACTCTGAGGGCCTTGTCAACAAGCTACGTCTCCTTGGGGTTCACTAACCCAACCTTGAGCTTCACCCAGTATCGCAGTTTACATAATCAATGGATACAGAGCAGGAAATGCGTCTTAATTATGCTTCTATATCCCCTATCTAGACATCCAATCCACCCACCCTATAATCCTTTACTCTTTTCTGTTCGTAATTTCTGATCGTAACTCACGAGATTTAGGGCAAAAGTAGCGTCGTTTTGGGCCTGTCGTCGCCGAGCTCTTATCCCATATTCTGATGGTTGATCCAATCACCGTTTGATCCTAGCTGTGTCTTTCTATTCGGCATTAGTTCACCTATTACCCGAAGATTCAGCCAGTATACACCATGTACAAAGTCCGATGGATATAGGGATGTAGAGTTATAGAGTTACGCTACTATAGGGACTTAGAGTTAGAGTTAAGCTGATATAGGGATGTAGAGTAAGAGTTACGCTGATATAGGGATGTAGAGTTAGAGTTACGCTGATATATAGGGATGTAGAGTTAGAGTTAAGCTGATATAGGGATGTAGAGTTAGAGTTACGCTGATATAGGGATGTAGAGTTAGAGTTACGCTGATATAGGGATGTAGAGTTAGAGTTACGCTGATATAGGGATGTAGAGTTAGAATTACGCTGATATAGGGATGTAGAGTTAGAGTTACGCTGATATATAGGGATGTAGAGTTAGAGTTACGCTGATATATAGGGATGTAGAGTTAGAGTTACGCTGATATAGGGATGTAGAGTTAGAATTACGCTGATATAGGGATGTAGAGTTAGAGTTACGCTGATATAGGGATGTAGAGTTAGAGTTACGCTGATATAGGGATGTAGAGTTAGAGTTAGGCTGATATAGGGATATATAGTTAGAGTTACGCTGATATAGGGATATAGAGTTAGAGTTAAGCTGATATAGGGATGTAGAGTTAGAGTTAAGCTGATATAGGGATGTAGAGTTAGAGTTACGCTGATATAGGGATGTAGAGTTAGAGTTACGCTGATATAGGGATGTAGAGTTAGAGTTACGCTGATATATAGGGATGTAGAGTTAGAGTTAAGCTGATATAGGGATGTAGAGTAAGAGTTACGCTGATATAGGGATGTAGAGTTAGAGTTACGCTGATATAGGGATGTAGAGTTAGAGTTACGCTGATATATAGGGATGTAGAGTTAGAGTTAAGCTGATATAGGGATGTAGAGTAAGAGTTACGCTGATATAGGGATGTAGAGTTAGAGTTTCGCTGATATAGGGATGTAGAGTTAGAGTTACGCTGATATATAGGGATATATAGTTAGAGTTACGCTGATATAGGGATATAGAGTAATAGTTACGCTGATATAGGGATGTAGAGTTAGAGTTACGCTGATATAGGGATGTAGAGTTAGAGTTACGCTGATATATAGGGATGTAGAGTTAGAGTTAAGCTGATATAGGGATGTAGAGTTAGAGTTACGCTGATATAGGGATGTAGAGTTAGAGTTACGCTGATATAGGGATGTAGAGTTAGAGTTAGGCTGATATAGGGATATATAGTTAGAGTTACGCTGATATAGGGATATAGAGTTAGAGTTAAGCTGATATAGGGATGTAGAGTTAGAGTTAAGCTGATATAGGGATGTAGAGTTAGAGTTACGCTGATATAGGGATGTAGAGTTAGAGTTACGCTGATATAGGGATGTAGAGTTAGAGTTAGGCTGATATAGGGATATATAGTTAGAGTTACGCTGATATAGGAATATAGAGTTAGAGTTAAGCTGATATAGGGATGTAGAGTTAGAGTTACGCTGATATAGGGATGTAGAGTTACGCTGATATATAGGGATGTAGAGTTAGAGTTAAGCTGATATAGGGATGTAGAGTTAGAGTTACGCTGATATAGGGATATAGAGTTAGAGTTACGCTGATATAGGGATGTAGAGTTAGAGTTAGGAGAGTAACGCTGTGGTGTCGTCGAGCCCTCATCCCCTAACCTAGACAGCTCACCTTTCCATCTTCTCTCCATTCGACATTCCATTCTTGGCGGGTTATTTGTCTCTAATTAGATTGCCGCTTGTTTCAAGGCGCTTAATTTGATGAGTTTAGTGGCCTCTGCTTGCTGTTCTTCGGGAGTCAGTTTGTATCAACCGATCCGATTTTGTCTTTCACGCCAGACGGAACAAAATACGAGAAGCTTGTTTGTAATAATGAAGATTCATTCCAGTGAGCATGCCTGGAATTGAACAAAACGTGTATACTGTTTGGAAACCAGTGAAGGTAGTTAAGGGGTGATATTAGACCCCCCCCCCCCCCCCCCCCCCCCCCCAATCTGTCTGTGGAAATGCTTGCCCCTCCCATTGCGCCCTGCATGGTGGGGAAATCAAGTTACAGTTTAAAGAACTCCGCCATGTAACATCCATTAACGTGAAATTTCCACACATTACTTAGTGGACATATTAAATCACAACAAAACACTTTTTGCACTGTCTTGTCAGCATCTTGTATATGAAGTACTTCTTCATTTTCTCTTCCCACAAATAAATAATAATATAACATTTGGGCAAGATCGTACAAGGAGATTAATGCCCGTATTCATTTATTCACACCCTTGATCAAAGTAAAAATACATTCTGATTCCACGTTGTATTCACACTGAAATGTGTTCATGTATTCCTCATCATATACCTAGACCTACAAATCAGTCTCTATAGTCCGCTTGAGATGACGGTCGGATTATTCGTGGGTTGGGTACAAAAGTAAACCCCATAGAGTACCGAAGTGTGACGTCAGAGCTATTCATTGCCATGGGTAATGTTTCTAAACAATGTCAGGCAAGCAATGAATTGGTGATTTAGCGGTTGCTAAGAAGGCAATCGTCCGGCTCCGACCCACTACAAAATGCCTGTATGAAAGGACAAGTTGTTTAGAACCATTACTATGCCATAACAAAAGCATGTGACGTCACTACTTCGGTACTCTATAAGAGTCGGTATATTTTTACGGAGAGTCGCCAACAGATGGCAGCAAATCAAATATTAAATTGTGCAGTATTGATTAAAGCCAACAGTATACTGGGAAACGCCCCACACGCTAAAAATGAAAAATATGCTTTCATCACCTACAACGTGAAAGAATATATCATAACTTAGATGTTGATGTAAAGATTGTGACAAAAATTGCTTTGAAAATGAGTAATTGAGCATTATTGGTTCCAAATAAATAAAAAAAACAATACACTCCATCTCGCACTTTGCGCTCTCAAGACCAACTGCTCCTTAAAATCCCACGATACAAAACAAATTACTATGGGAAAAGATCCTTCTCCGTCCTTGCCCCAACTCTTTGGAATAACCTTCCTTTTGAACTTCGCTCTCAAACCTCTGTAACTTTGTTCGCTTCTAGACTAAAAACACACCTCTTCACTCATTAAGTCAATGCAATTTTCTGGTAACTTGTAATAAACTAATTCCCAATATATGCAATGTGTAATTATTAATTATATATTTTCTTTATGTTCTGTTAGATTTATGCTATATAATTATTGTCATGAATTAAGTTGAAGTTTCATATTTTGTATAGCCTGATATAATGCTAGTTTTATAGAGTGTATATTATTATCATTGAATTGTAAAGCGCATTGAGACCATGTATAATGCGCTATATAAGCACCATTATTATTATTATTATTATTAATATTGACAAAGTTCGATTTAACCGCGTGCGAAACCATACGCTACGTGCAGAAGACCATGCGGTATGTGGTTTGCAACGAGAATTGTTCAATTCTAAATTCTGCATAAAATTCTGAGTGAGATTAGTTCACTATCGCGTTTTATGTGCGTACGTTAAAGGGATCTGGTAACTTTGTTGACATGTGCAAAAAGTGATGAATGGTTGATGCAATGTATAGTGTTGTTATCTCATATGTCCACAGGGTATTGTGTGAAAATTTTAAGTCAAATGGACATTGCATGGCCAAGTAATGAGCGAAAATGCAAAGTGATATTGGGTGATATTCACTAACTCACTGCATTCACTTTGTACAGGGATGAAAAACTCGCCCGGAGTTTTTCTTATCTGAATACTTCTATCGTACATATTTTTGTAACGAAAGGGAAATTTGATAAACCGAAACCTGTCCCATGATTTTATTGTTAATACGAATACAACAAGGTATGAGGGAACCGCTAGAATTAAAATTTTATTTTGAGGATTTGGACAATGTTACTAAGTCCCTTTAAGTGGGCTGGATATGTTTACATTAAATCGTTTTAGTAGGCGGACAATTTTGTACATGATTCCACTACCGTTGTAATTTAAATTATGACAGGCTTTAAAATCGTCCTAGAGAAAATGAAGGTAACAGTATGTAGTGTTGAGTATTGGTATTTCCCGAAGTGCCCCCCGACATTTTTTTGTGAGATAATGAAAAATTGACTGTCAAATTCGAAAGAACATACAATTTTAATGACAGAATAAACTTTATTTGATCAAAATCGGTTCAGAAACGGCTGAAATATCCATAAGTATATTTTTATTCAAAATGTTCTTCACCAGCAATCACCGGGCGATATTTAGACTTTTTAGAAAAATTTCAAAAAATGCTCGGAGACTACTTTGAAAAAAATCAGAATAGGTTTTTAAAAAGTCGTTGATGATATCTCTATTGAATCATTATTTTAACAAACATTAAATGCAAAATTTTGTATGAAAAAAGGCTAAAACCATTGATTTTTAAATAGCGCCCTCTTGAGTTGTAACGGCTCTTATTGAATGATATAACAGGGGTTTTACTTAGTCGTTTGTAATTGTGTATGCTCTTCGAGCATGGTGAGCATTTGTACCGTAATGGTGCAGGTTTTGGTTACTAAAGTTAAGTTTGACCAATACTCAACTATCCCTTTAACATCAAAATGTGTGTTTGTTGTGATTATATTCATAACGATTAACATAATAAATGCGCTATACATAACAAAACATACAGTTTACATTAGACTTATATATACATGTACATTAATTGCATCATATAATTATTATTTGTTTAACAGAAGTGCAGCTTCTATGGACATTTAGTTAAATTACAAAACAAATACATTATCAAACGAAGAAATATAATGTATAGCTACTAGCTAGTGTATATCATTACAGCAATGATGGGAGTAAAACAACTTATCAGAGCTGGTAAAACACTATACAGAGCAGTGTGTTGCACATCTAAATATATACAACTTACAAATACCAACACGTTTCCTTGTGTTTCCTTTTAACTCTTTGAGCATTTCGACCTTGGCGGGAAGATCTCTGAGAACGCCATCGGCCGGCCTGCCGGCCTGTACGACCACGATACATCTACTCCTTTTAACGGCTCATCTCAGCAACTCTACCATGAACACTACCATGAACATTTTCCCACTTAAAGGGGTAGTTTAGTTTTGGTAGAGAGGGCGCTGCACATCACAATTTTTGTTGTAAGGTAATGAAATGCTGAGTGTCGAATTTGAGAGGACATGCAATTTTAATGGCAGAACAAACTTTATTTGGTCAAAATCGACCCAGAAACGGCTGAAATATCAATAAATATATCTGATCTTATAATTATTTGGGGCCCAAATAATTAGATGGTTTTTCAAAAAAAAATTAAAAATTCTTACACTTAAAAAAAAAAAAAAATCGTTTTTTAAATAGTTGTTGATGATCTATCTACTTAATCATTATTTAAATAAAACATCACAGTCATGCATAATTTTGTATAAAAAATGGTTGAAACCAATGCCTTTTTAGAGAGCGCCCTCTTGTGTTTTAATGGTTCTTTTTTAACGATAACGGGCTTTTTACCCTAGTAGTTTGTAATTTTGTATACCTTTCGAGCATGGTGGAGTTATAACTATTAGTTTATAATGTTACTGTCCAGGTTTGGTTACTAAAGTTCAGCCTTACCAAAACTGTTAGTTAAAAAGTTAAAGTCCTTCCCGTGCCACTTTTCGCACATAAGGCGGCGCCTATCTCCGATTCATTAGCCCTAGGCCACACGTCTACTAAATGTAGCGAAAGCTACAGAAGGGGGCCAGTCCTCTGGTAACTCGTGTGATTAACTTTCCCTTCTCCATTCTATAAATGCCGAGCGCCTAGCTAGAAGGCAGAAGGTACCATTTTTAAAGTCTTTGGTAAAAAAATAAAAAAAATATGCTTGCACTTTTTTTTTAAATGTTCAAAAGCGTTTTTTTTTTTTTATTAAAAACAAATATTACATAGATAGTGCAGTTCGGATTTTAGGGCACTCTGAATCCTTGTTTTCTTAAAGGTAATCACAACTCATGTGTTATATTTGAAAAAAGGCACGTCATATTTAAAGGGGTAGTTAAGTTTTGGTAGAGAGGGCGCTGCACATCACAATTTTTTTGTGAGGTAATGAAAAACTGAGTGTCGAATTTGAGAAAACGTGCAATTTTAATGGCAGAATAAACTTTGTTTGGTCAAAATCGACCCAGAAACGGCTGAAATATCAATAAATATATCCTATAATTATTTGGGGCCCAAATAATTAGCTGAATTTTTCAAAAAATTTAAAAAATGCTTGCACTTTTTTTAAAATGTTCAAAGGCGTTTTTTAAATAGTTGTTGATGATCTCTCTATTTAATCATTATTTCAATAAAACATCACATTATTTTGTATGAAAAATGGTTGAAACCAATGCCTTTTCAGAAAGCGCCCTCTTGTGTTTTAATGGCTCTTTTTTAATGATAACGGGCTTTTTACTTAGTCGTTTGTAATTTTGTATACCTTTGGATCATGGTGGAGTTATAACTATTAGTTTATAATGTTACTGTCCAGGTTTGGTTACTAAAGTTCAGCCTTACCAAAACTGTACTACCCCTTTAATCTCTTTGTTGCAGCTTGAAACTAGAGTAAAATTAACAGTCTACATAAATAGCGTTCGTAAACTAAATATCATTATATCTTCTCGTGTAACAATTCAATCCTTCATTTTTGTTTGAATCTGAAACTGTTCACATCTGGAAGCTAATAAACAATTGAGCATCAAGCAATTGAATCGAACTACATTTGTAAATTATATTTCGAGATATAATAATGAAATAAAATATGGAAATAAATATGATACTTTATACATGTAATTATCGTAAGGTTAAAACGTGCACTGCATGTTTATTTTTTAAACAATAACACAATTAAATGTACAAGGTCTCGAACTAACAGCGATACTCGATAGTACAAAATACAAGTTGAAAAGCTATAAGAACAATGCCAAAAATGAATGTACAAGGTCTCGAATTCAAAACGATACTCAATAGTACAAATACAAGTTGCAAATCCAATTTTTTACCCTATCCCGTACACCAATTCATCATGTTTCTTTATGATGGCAAGTATCTCGTTCCGCTTTTTGGGGGCCACCCTGTATAATCCTCTCATGTAACAATATTATTTTCTTTTCTTGTTTACCGTCATATTATTCGGAAGCTTATAAACAAAATTGGAATCATATAACATTTGTAAATTATATTTAGAGATATAATAATGAAATAAAAGACGGAAATAAATATAATACTGTACATGTCATTATCTTAAGGTCAAAACGTGCACGACATGTTTGTTATGAAACAATAACACAATACAATGTACAAGGTCTTGAACTAACAGCGATACTCAATAGTACAAAATACAAGTCGCAAAGCTTATATAGAACAATACCAAAAATGAATGTACAAGGTCTCGAACTAAAAACGATACTCAATAGTACAAATACAGGTTGCAAATCTAATTTTGTACCATTTGCGTTTTGACGATATCTTCAGTTTTAACTGCAGAGTGATAATTCTGATAGAGGTTCTGTTGCATATATTCTGGCGGTTTTAAAACAACCACCCGTTTTGCATTTTATCAGACTTATCATTCTCCGCAATTCCAACAGATACTGATACTGACAAGTATTATCAATATGAAGCTCATCTGCATTGTTACCATCCTCGTGTCGCTAACTGTTGCAGCTCACATGGTAAGTGTGGCAATTTAAATAGGCGATATACAACAACTTTTACAAATAATATAACTATGGCAAAGCTGGGCTGATATTCAACCCTGCTCGTTGTATTCTATGTTATGTTACAGAGGGTGATATAGCTAAACATGCAAACATGTGTATGTTTGCTGTAAGCCATGGGTTATAGGGTTGAATATATGCTTAAATATATGGTCGAGGTTTGTAAATTTGCAAATAACCATGCTGTATAGCCTTGAATAAGTATGAGGAAAATGCTTATATAGCAAATGAAAAGGTTAAAGTCGCATAATGTGGTCTAAATATTAGTCGAAGTCGAAATAAAAGTACAATTCAATATGAAATGAAAATACCACGGCAGCTAGAAGAACACTGTCTTTAAACCCTTACCTAGCCAGACTATATATCGCCGGTCGATTCCGCTGGCTCACTGCTTATCAAATTGGACGACCGACTACGGCCGCATCGCGTGTATCAGAACTAACTTTCAGAAAGAACCAATACTCACGTATACCTTTAAATAAAACAAAGTTTGTATATAAATCCGTAGTAAAATTCCGTACAAAAGGGCTGAATTATTCACAAATAAAGTCGTTCGAATCAAGATCGCGGGAGTTGAATTGTATTCGCGACAATAATCACTAATGGGAATTAAATTCGTATAAATCATACACATTGGTTAAGAAAGCGTATTTCAACCGCTTCTTTAAGAAATTGCGCCCAGCTTAAGCTTATTGTATGAATATTGTTACCGCTAAGGCCTACAGTGAATGTTCCGATGTGTCTTGATTTCATTTCACCCCCTGCACAGGCATACGGCACGCCCATCACCCAGGACGATGCACCTGGAGACATGAACGAGGCGGCTGTAGTTAGTCGCTTGGATCGCGCTCCCCAAAATTGTCCCCCCGACATCTGTGGATTCAAAAGCAGGGTATTTGAAGAAGGAGGGGCCGAGGGCACGAGCTAGCTTAACGAGCCACCCCCAAGATACATCGATGCTCTCTCTCTCGATGCCAGCATCAAAGACACCTCTTGTCCAAGATCGCCCTATCCACCATTTCGCTTCAGCTCGCGTTACATAACGTATAAATGTAACTATCTACAAACACATCAATTCAGAGGATGTAGTGCCATACCAGTCACAGCATCAAAGACACTCTCTTTAAAATAATTAAAAGTCGACTTTATTTATTTAACTTTAAAATATGAACTCCATTTCTGTCGAAATGTATAGACCGTTTTGTTTTTAGTTATATCTATATTAGAGTTAATCGAAGATAGGTAGTTATATCTTTATATTGTATTGGGAAGTTTCAGTACATTCATTATAATGTTTTGTATAATCAAGAACGAAATGCATTATATCATATTGTTAACAATCATTATTAACGGGTATACAGCAACAACTTTAGAGTTTGATTTAAATATCGTTTTAATTCTGTCATGTATACTTGAGTATTTATTTCCTTTCTATTCTTGTAAAACCTTTATTCGAAGGTATTATGATTTAAATCAATAATTCAAATGAATATCATAAACTGTATACATTAAAACTACGTTTCATAGACTATTAAACACGAGGAACTAAAAGATGCACTACAAGTTTAAACTCAAATTCCTTTGTTGGTTATTCTATGAGCACAGAATATCCTTTAGCATATTTTCAATAATGATCAGTGGATGAATGTATGACCGTGTATCAATAATTTGAAAATGATTGATATTGTCGAATTTAATTTCGGAGAATAAAAATAAATCTAAAATAGATGTGTATGTGTGCGTTTGTGTGTGATAGTATGTGTATCTGTATCAGTGTGTGCGTAGGTGTGCTACCGTTTATGCGTATGTGTAAATGTATGTTTTTGTCTGTGTGTGTGTGTGTGCCTTGTATATGTGGGTATGAGCGTGAGAGTATATGTTGTGTGTGTATGTGTGTATGTGTGTGTGTGTGTGTGTGTGTGTGTGTGTGTGTGTGTGTGTGTGCGTGTGTGCGTGTGTGTGTGTGTGTGTGTGTGTGTGTGTGTGTGTGTGTGTGTGTGTGTGTGCGTGTGTGCGTGTGTGTGTGTGTGTGTGTGTGTGTGTGTGTGTGTGTGTGTGTGTGTTTGTTTGTATGTGTGTGTGTGTGTGAGTATTGGTTGGTTGTTAATTGGGTAAAAAAAAAGTGTGTGTGTGGGTGTGTGTGTGTGTGTGTGTGTGTGTGTGTGTGTGTGTGCGTGTGTGTGTTTGTTTGTATGTGTGTGTGTGAGTATTGGTTGGTTGTTAATTGGGTTTTTACATACGCGTTCACTCAATTATGATTATTTACGTCTGGGACCGCCATTTATCATCACCATCCGATAGACACAGCCAGTGTTCGAACCCGAGCCGATTAGTGCGAAGAGCGGAACTCTGACCCATAGACCAGAACACCAGAATAGGTGTGTGTAATAGGGCCATGTAGCCTCAGTTAAAGTCAAATTCATTGTCAAACCCCCCCCCCCTCCCCCCCCCCCCCCCCCAAAAAAAAAATTTATAATAATAATAAATAAAGCAATTACAATAATAAAAATATAACAAAATTATAATAATAATAATAAGTTAATGAATTAATAAATAAATGAATACTTTGATCTCTAGCAGTTCTCATATAGCTCATTGTATTTGTATTACCAATATACGCATGAAACAGGTTTCGGTTTTTCAAATTCTATTTCGTTAAACGGATGATAGTGTTCAGATTTGAAATTCTCTACTCGTCAAATTACTCAACCAATCTACTACGAGGCCTGAGTTGCAATGTTTGAAATGGCCACGGATCAGAAAGTGGCGATGCATGTCCAACATGGGTGTATGGGAGTATGCCAATAAAACAGGGGCGTCGATCCTGGGGGGGGGGGGGGGGGGGGGAAGGGGGGCGGTCGCCCACCAATGAAAATATTGGGGGGCGAACATATCATTTCGCCCCCCCCCCCCCCCCAATAATTCCCAAAATGAGGAAGACAAAAATTGAGTGATATAATGCCAAAGAGTGAAAAAACACATTTATCAATAATTAATCTTAAAAATAACTGTTTTTTAGTTTAAAAAGGACTATAAATCTCATTTTGCCGCGCGCTTCGCGCGCATATACAGTTTCTCAGATTGCAAGTTTCATTTGGGTTGCGGGAACTCACATTTCGAAATGTGTTGGGTAGTGTAACTTCTCAAACGCACCGCCCCCTGAACCCCCATTATTGTCCACAAATGTGAGTGCCCCCAAAGTCAGGTCTTCGAGCTATCAAGACACTTTTAATAAGCGCATAATACAATTTTCGGGCATGCCAAATGTGGGGTTTTTAGCTCTCTCATGCAGTGGTCACTCTCGAAAATTTTTCAAATTTCGCCCCCCCCCCCCCCCCCTCCCCCAATCGCAAAAACGGATCGACGCCCCTGCAATAAAATGTCTGAGACGTTGGACGATGGACCACGTTTTAGAGACTGACTGAGTGGACTGTGAAGTTGAGGACTTGACCCTTGTCATTTAGACGGTCAGTACAACACTTTCAAGATGGAGGGAGATCAAATGATCTTAATATGATACAAACAATATACACTTTCTGGATTCAATATTGTACCGAATTGTTTTTCCCAAGAGTCTTACTATCGCACAATGAATTATTTGTCATGGCATTTAAGAATGAACTTTTTATCCGAAATCTGAAATGCATGCACTTTAGTTTTATAGTAGCAGCGATAAAAGTTCACATCATGTCCCTCAATAGCCACTATTATGTATGTTCTCTACAATTCCTGCACACTGGAGGCAACCCTTTTATGACACAGTATGTTCAAAATAATGATGTTGCCACGGACGTAACAAAAGTGTCTAGTCTTACGGAGAGTCGCCAAGAGATGGCAGCAAATCAAACATTACATTGTGCAGTATTGATTAAAGCTAACAGTACTGGGAAACGCCTCACACGCTAAAAATGAACAATATGCTTTCATCACCTACAACGTGAAATAATATATCATAACTTAGATGTTGATGTAAAGATTTGACAAAAATTGCTTTGAAAATGACTAATTGAGCATTTCTTGGTTCCAAATTAAAAATTAAAAAAACGATATTGACAAAGTTCGATTTAATCGCGTGCGAAACCGTGTATACGCTACATGCAGAAGACCATGCGGTATGTGGTTTGCAACGAGAATTGTTCAATACTAAATTCTGCATAAAATTCTGAGTGAGATTAGTTCACTATCGCGTATTATTTGTGTAAGTTAAGTGGGCTGGATATGTTTACATTAAATCCTTTTAGTAGGCGGATAATTTTGTACATGATTCCACTACCGTTGTAATTTAAATTATGACAGGATTTAAAATCGTCCTAGAGAAAATGAAGGTAACAGTATGCGCTTAACATCAAACATAGTGTTTGTTGTGATTATATTCATAACGATTAACATAATAAATGCGCTATACATAACAAAACATACAGTTTACATCAAACTTATATATAAATGTACATTAATTGCATCATATAATTATTATTTGTTTAACAGAAGTGCAGCTTCTATGGACATTTAGTTAAATTACAAAACAAATACATTATCAAACGAAGAAATATAATGTATAGCTACTAGCTAGTGGATATCATTACAGCAATGATGGGAGTAAAACAACCTATCAAAGCTGGTAAAACAATATACAGAGCAGTGTGTTGCACATCTAAATTTAGTCAGTATAATATACAACTTACAAACACCAACACGTTTCCTTGTGTTTCCTTTTAAAGGGGTAGTTTAGTTTTGGTAGAGAGGGCGCTGCACATCACAATTTTTGTGTGAGGTAATGAAAAACTGAGTGTCGAATTTGAGAACACCAGCAATTTTAATGGCAGAATAAACTTTATTTGTTCATAATCGACCCAGAAACGACTGAAATATCAATAAATATATCTGATTGGGGCCCAAATAATTAGATGACTTTTTTCCAAAAATTATAAAAATGCTTGCACTTTTTCAAAATTTTTCAAAAGTGTTTTCTAAATAGTTGTTGATGATCTCTCTATTTAATCATTATTTCAATAAAACATCACATGCATAATTTTGTATGAAAAATGGTTGAAACCAATGCCTTTGTAGAAAGCGCCCTCTTGTGTTTTAATGGCTCTTTTTTGAATGATAACGGGCTGTTTACTTAGTCGTTTGTAATTTTGTATACCTTTCGAGCATGGTGGAGTTATAACTATTAGTTTATAATGTTACTGTCCAGCTAGTTTGGTTACTAAAGTTCAGCCTTACCAAAACTGTACAACCCCTTTAACTCTTTGAGCATTTCGACCTTGGCAGGAAGATCTCTGAGAACGCCATCGGCCGGCCTGCCGGCCTGTACGACCACGACACATCTACTCCTTTTCGGCTTATCTCAGCAACCCTACCATGAACACTACCATGAACATTTTCCCACTTAATCTCTTTGTTGCAGTTTGAAACTAGAGTAAAATTAACAGTCTACATAAATAGCGTTCGTAAACTAAATATCATTATATCTTCTCGTGTAACAATTCAATCCTTCATTTTTGTTTTAATCTGACACTGTTCACATCTGGAAGCTAATAAACAATTGAGCATCAAGCAATTGAATCGAACTACATTTGTAAATTATATTTCGAGATATAATAATGAAATAAAAGATGGAAATAAATATGATACTTTATACATGTAATTATCGTAAGGTTAAAACGTGCACTGCATGTTTATTTTTAAACAATAACACAATTAAATGTACAAGGTCTCGAACTAACAGCGATACTCGATAGTACAAAATACAAGTTGAAAAGCTATAAGAACAATGCCAAAAATGAATGTACAAGGTCTCGAATTCAAAACGATACTCAATAGTACAAATACAAGTTGCAAATCCAATTTTTTACCCTATATCCCGTACACCACTTCATCATGTTTCTTTATGATGGCAAGTATCTCGTTCCGCTTTTTGGAGGCCACCCTGTATATATCCTTTCATGTAACAATATTATTTTCTTTTCTTGTTTACCGTCATATTCTGAAGCTTATAAACAAACATTGGAATCATATAACATTTGTAAATTATATTTAGAGATATAATAATGAAATAAAAGACGGAAATAAATATAATACTGTACATGTCATTATCTTAAGGTCAAAACGTGCACGACATGTTTGTTATGAAACAATAACACAATCAAATGTACAAGGTCTTGAACTAACAGCGATACTCAATAGTACAAAATACAAGTTGCAAAGCTTATATAGAACAATACCAAAAATGAATGTACAAGGTCTCGAACTAAAAACGATACTCAATAGTACAAATACAAGTTGCAAATCTAATTTGTTACCATTTGCGTTTTGACGATATCTTCAGTTATAACTACAAAGTGATAATTCTGATAGAGGTTCTGTTGCATATAGTCTGGCGGTTTTAAAACAACCATCCGTTTTGCATTTTATCAGACTTATCATTCTCCGCAATTCCTGCCAACAGATACTGATACTGACAAGTACTATCAATATGAAGCTCATCTGCATTGTTACCATCCTCGTGTCGCTCACTGTTGCAGCTCACATGGTAAGTGTGGCAATTTAAATAGGCGATACAACAACTTTTACAAATAATATAACTATGGCAAAGCTGGGCTGATATTCATAAAACCCTGCTCGTTGTATTCTATGTTATGTTACAGAGGGTGATATAGCTAAACATGCAAACATGTGTATGTTTGCTGTAAGTCATGGGTTATAGGGTTGAATATATGCTTAAATATATGGTCGAGGTTTGTAAATTTGCAAATAACCATGCTGTATAGCCTTGAATAATTATGAGGAAAATGCTTATATAGCAAATGAAAAGGTTAAAGTCGCATAATGTGGTCTAAATATTAGTCGAAGTCGAAATAAAAGTACAATTCAATATGAAATAAAAAATACCACGGCAGCTAGAAGAACACTGTCTTTAAACCCTTACCTAGCTAGACTATATCACCGGTCGATTCCGCTGGCTCACTGCTTATCAAATTGGACGACCAACTACGGCCGCATCGCGTGTATCAGAACTAACTTTCAGAAAGAACCAATACTCACGTATACCTTTAAATTAGATTTTTAGTTTATATATAGGGCGTTTGAAAAATCATTACTTCGAGAGGTAGAGTCGAACTGAGTGTAGAAATTGCAAAACCACATACATGCCGAAATAAAACAAAGTTTGATATATAAATCCGTGCAAAAGGGCTGAATTATTCACAAATAAAGTCGTTCGAATCAAGATCGCGGGAGTTGAATTGTATTCGCGACAATATTCACTAATGGGAATTAAATTCGTATAATTAAATCATACACATTGGTTAAGAAAGCGTATTTCAACCGCTTCTTTAAGAAATTGCGCCCATCTTAAGCTTATTGTATGAATATCGTTACCGCTAAGGCCTACAGTGAATGTTCCGATGTGTCTTGATTTCATTTCACCCTCTGCACAGGCATACGGCACGCCCATCACCCAGGACGATGCCCCTGGAGACATGGACGAGGCGGCTGTAGTTAGTCGCTTGGATCGCGCTCCCCAAAATTGTCCCCCCGACATCTGTGGATTCAAAAGCAGGGTATTTGAAGAAGGAGGGGCCGAGGGCACGAGCTAGCTTAACGAGCCACCCCCAAGAAACATCGATGCTCTCTCTCTCGATGCCAGCATCAAAGACACCTCTTGTCCAAGATCGCCCTATCCACCATTTCGCTTCAGCTAGTAGACCTAAAGAAGCTGTGGTCGCGTTACATAACGTATAAATGTAACTATCTACAAACACATCAATTCAGAGGATGTAGTGCCATACCAGTCACAGCATCAAAGACACTCTCTTCCCAGCCTAGCCTAGTTTACATTTTGTTTAAATTTCAATGTAAGATTATACAAAATAATTAAAAGTCGACTTTATTTATTTAACTTTAAAATATGAACTCCATTTCTGTCGAAATGTATAGACCGTTTTGTTGCATTTATTTCATAGTTATATCTATATTAGAGTTAATCGAAGATAATGTTTTGTATAATCAAGAACGAAATGAATTATATCATATTGTTAACAATCATTATTAACGGGTACTCTCTTAATTTCTAGGACTTAAATTTTAAGTCCTTCTTAAGACTTAAAATATTTTAAGTCCTAAAGACTTATTTCATTGGGCCTTCTATACCCTTCGATTAAAATTTGGCTTCGCAATATAAATCTAATGGGGACTTAAAACTTTAAGCCAATCAGACTACCCACAAATGACGTCATGCAATTCGCAAGATCGAGTTGAAACCCGTTTTGACTGCCATTTTGGATTTCACGAAGCGACGTCGAAGCGACTTGTCATTGTGGAATGATGGAGGAATTTCTCGAACAAATCGATGACGATGGGAGTGTGACAAAGCTACTCAAAGGTAAGCCTAAGCCCTAATGTAGTGTGAATACAATAGGATGTGATATATTAATCTGGGAGTCAACAGCCGACGATAAATATGTAAATTTCATCTAAGACTAAGTAGGCCTAACTGCGAACAACTAGCGCCCCGGGATTACATGACAGACTGCAGTCTGCATGCAACGCACCGTATACGCGTACCTACCCTGGCCTTTGCTAGCCGCCGCTGTCCGGCCGGCGCGCCGCAGCGCTATTACTTACAGTAACAATGTTCATGTTTGTAAAATTGTAGACTTGCAATAACTACTCATCGAATGGCTAATATTTAGCAATTTTTATCAAAAGATAAAAAGCACTGAAATTATTGAAATTTTACTCACATTGTCTAGAATATTCAGCAGATTTGGATGATGCATGTGCACACTTTGTCTTAACTTAACTTAGACTTACCGTAAAGTCGACTATCCTTCAAATTGTTCAATTTCTCACGAAATGTATGATTGAGTGACCCCCGCATCGGCACCCTAAAACATTTCCGACAGTTTAAGACTTCAAAATCATTCAAATTTCTTGAAATTATACTCACATATTGAAAAAATGGTGCAGATTCCGATGCGATGATCAGATTTGCGATATATTAATTATATTTCGAGATATCGCCTTCGAACGCGCGCGTGGTTTTTTGGCTTCACGAGTTCGAAGTGTTTTTAATACCGGCACCCCCTCAACCCTTCTTGACAATGCACGCAACTCAAAATTTCTTGTGAATATTTATCGTATTTACTTGTATTACTCGTAGCGGACGATCTACGCATTATTTCACCTTAAAATTTCGACCAGTTCAGTTTCTAAGGGTAGCGCGCATCATCTCATGCGCGATTTTTTACAACACGCGCAAAAACAAATATTACGCGGGGTGCCGATATTAAAAACAGTGCCGATGTGTAGTACACCTACCATAGCTGATATTACAGCAACATGTGTGCCTGATAGCAGTTTGTGAAAATTCCAGGTTTTGAAATTACAAGGACTTGTTTTAGAATTAGGGGGAACTCTTGTGTTGTGTTTAGTCTAGATTCACTGATAATACTCTTAAGTCTTATTTTGTTACAATAAAGCAGAAATGTGTAAATAAAAAAAATGGTCTTGATTTGGTGGCATAACTCTGATTAGTTTTTATGCGCCCGAAGGGTCGTATTACATGTATGGCCAAGTCTCCTATTCCTAACATGGATTGAACGATATTAAGAGATCGATGTAAATGTTGGTCATGGGTGTCCAGCATGGCTAAGTTCGGCGTGTGGTGGCTCTTGGTTGTCATCGATCTGTTGGCGATGAGTTCGAGGAGGAGCTGGTGGCCTCACTTTCATGGAGCAGGAACGTGAGCGGAGAAGATTGTGCATTCATCGTCCATCTCGCCGACCGTTGGCCATCGCCGTCATGATATGGCCCCCATAAAGGGTCCGTTTTCTTTGTTGGATAAGACTAGGTGGTGCAACTCATGATACTAACAATAATCAACAGATATTTTTCTTCTTTTTTTGTTTGCATTCCCTTGCGGTAAATAATCATTAGATTATGAGCAAATATTTAGAATCGTAAACGTCTTCTAAATATGTACTTATTGAACCTGTCGGGCCTTCTCCATATGTATCGTGAAAAGATTACTTTTCGTTCTCACATTTTTATTCATAGGATGCAGATCGAGGGAGACGTGGATGAGCCACTCTGCGAAGCAACGCCGGGGAAGGTGCGTGAGATGTCTGCGGTTCCAGAGGGTGCCCTTGCTGCAGCTGGAGAGTTGGTGTGGCGGTCAACGATGTCCTCGGCAAGGTGGTCGTCATCGGAGTCGAGGTGGGGAGCATCGTAAGCAGCAACATTCGTGGCAAGGTGAGGGGCTTCACGGAGGGAGGTGCATGCCGCTATCTGCGCTGTCTTCCTTGCCGAAATGGAGGTCAGCGACATCGAAGAGAAGGTGAGCGTTGGCGGTATGATGGTGAGCGTCATTGGGATGGACGTCAGCGACGTCGAAAGGCAGGAGAGCCTGTTATTCGCAAGCGACGTCTGCCAGAGTTTTGTCGGAGAGATGGTGAACGACAGCGTAGTCGACAGGTGGAGCCTGGTCATCGGAGGAGATCGTGGAGTCAACGATGGGCCGGACGGAGATCGTCGGTTGCAGATCGCGAGCACGTCGCAAGAGTGTACGCGAACGCCAGGTTGGACGTTTCAAGCGTTATCGTTAGGGTTATCGACATCGTCGGTGTTATCGGAACATGGACTCTTTGGTCAGTGTGCTGACGTTCAGTACGCTGGTTGAGCGAAAGAAGCCGATTTTGAAGTAACTTTGAGAAACTGTAATCTGCTTTGTTTTTGCAGAACTTATCTGCAGTGGAGAACAGTGTTTGTTTTTAGCCCAATTATGGATAGCGAACTGTGACAAATCTTGAAGAACAGTGATTCCATAATTTTAGTTTGAACATTACCACTGCAAATAACTATTATGTCAGGAAAAACTGATGTTGACTGTTGAGTCTTCTTAATAACATTTTGGACTGTCACGGTCAGAGAACTTAAACTTTGGAAGACTATGGGTCTTTGACATGATTTAAGAAGACTCGGAGAAAATGACAATTGTATCATGAACTCGGTATGAAAAAGGTTCTTGTTATTTTTGTTGTTTTGTTTTTATGTTTACTGTGTATAATGTAACCTATTGTGATGTCAATAGCATGATTGGCACGGTGAAGTTTGTGATTTATTCTTATGCATAATGATGTGAAGTAATATTATTACAAATGCTTACAAGGAAACTAGTTAGACATGTATTCCCATTTTTGCCTTCGGTTTGCATGTAAAATAAGATTTTTGCAATCCATGAGTAATAATGAGTATAATAATTGTAATACAATATTAATATTGCCATGCAGTTAGCCAGTTGTATCTATTTTTCTTTCTTTCTTATGTTTGTCTTTAATATCACTCTGCCTACGCCTTTTACAATGAAACCTTTACAGATTCTCCTGAGTAACTGTTACCAAACTTGTACCAACTATGGAATGTATAATTAAGACAATATCATTGCTGGTATTATACTGCCCCCTTTACTTTCAATTTAACAATGATTTTTTTTTTTCCTAATTATTATTTTTTTCTTTTACATCTTCTCTCATATTATGTACCATACTGCTGATTATTTTCTAAAATGTTCTTGTTACTCCAGTAAGAATTTACAGTCAATTCGCAGTTTTGAACAATGAATTATGAGTTTGATTTAAATGTGCAGTAATCATAATTTAATGTATAAAATCAGTATTCATGATTCATGAAATGTACATTTTTTAGTTATGCAAGGTGACCTCCAAAAACGGCACACAAGAGTTTTGATATATTCATGTCACAAGAGTATTTCTTATCTAAAAAGATGCTTTTTCAGAAAATGACACCCAAGATCATTAATTTTGGTTGAGCAGTTTTGCTTCTACGCTTCTTTAGCAAAAGGAGTTAAAAAAATTATAGTGTTTCATGTAAGTCACAAGCCGACCACAGAGTTTGGACGGCGTGCTTGGTGCTTAAGACTTAAAGGGTACCACCACCCAAAAATAATATTCTTATTATAGAAAGGTACCATCTTTAGTATTCCATTCCTTCAACAAGTTCACAAAAATATGTTTTCAGAAAAGAAAAAAAATATAAATTCTCAACCATGCGTTCATGCGGTCTAGATTGCGTAGACTATATGCGTGCAGAGCCAGAGCGCACTATGCAGAGCGAATGAATCATCTGGGAACCTATTGACGTACGCGTGAAAGCATTGGCGCACTCGCAAAAGCTTGGCCCGTATGGAACCAGGAAATAGCAGTGGTTCCGTAAGTGGTGGAAATTAATTGCTTTGTTTATGAAACACATAACCCTTTGCAAAATGTTGGGTATCTATTTGATATCACAAAACGGTACCAAAACATATAATAATGTGTTGTCCTTTGCCTGGTGGTCCCCTTTAACCAATATCTTTGTGTGTTTCATTTTCTTCAGCATAAAATACACTAGCTAACAGATATAATAAGGCTAATAAGGAATTTCTGACATGCAGAAATTAAAAATCAACCGTGCTGCTTTTTTCTGCGCTAGGCCTATATAAACCTGGATTGCAATGAGTAATTTAACCCTATTAATTTTGATAACTTTATCCCATCAAGTTGTATATTTTATATTGTAATTTTCAGTTTTATTTATTTGTTTTATTTACGATAATTTGTCATTGTTACCTTAATTGTTGTATGTATAGAAATGAACTATAAGTTTGATACAAATGTGTAGTAATCATACCAAATTGTATTTCTGATATTTATGAAAATGCTTATTTCTTTAGTCAAGTTTGATAGAACTTTACAATCAGGATGGAAGCACGTCGTGTTTTATACACTCTGTATCAACAAAACATGGTACAGTCAGGAAAAAAAATTTATCTAGGTATGATCTTTGTTGAAAATTTATGTGTATTTGGTATCATATTAAGGCAGAATGA
The DNA here is from genome assembly GCA_037951105.1 of Echinarachnius parma. Classification (NCBI taxonomy): domain Eukaryota; kingdom Metazoa; phylum Echinodermata; class Echinoidea; order Clypeasteroida; family Echinarachniidae; genus Echinarachnius; species Echinarachnius parma. Next base: position 106,787 of record JBAMJV010000502.1, on the reverse strand, counting down.
TAGCTCTTTCTTTTGCTTTTTAAATCATATCATTTGCTTTTGTAAATCAAGAGTTATGCTACGTTTAGTGCGGCAAGACAATATCCCATTTGTGCCACTTTTCGTATTCATCAAAGAAATTGTCATGAAAGTTTCAACAACAAAACAATTACTTTGTGAGGACAAAGATGGAAGAAATTACTGAAGCATCTTTTAATATGATATACTTTAGTTTTGTACGTATGTCACACACTCACATTGGCTTGTGTGTGTGGGTGTATGTATGTCTGTGTATGTGTGTATGTATGTACTTACTCATTAGTGTATGTATGTACGTGTGTGTGTGTGTGTGTTTGTGTTTGTGTATGTGTTACTAAGTATTATATATCATTCTGGAAGATGCTTTGGCGGATTTTGGTCAGTATTTTCCTCATAATTATCTATTTACAGCAATAATACTATTCCATTGTTAAAACCTTCATGACAATTTCAACGATAAATACAAAAAGTGGCACAAACGGGATTTTGCCTAATCGCTTAAAACGTGGCATAACTCTTGATTAACAAAAGCAATAAGTATGATTAAAATAGCAACATAAAGAGCATTTATTCGCTTTGATATGATATCAAATACTTATACTTACGAACAATTTTTATATTAAAAAATATATATTTTCTGACTGTACCATTCTTTTTGATACACACTGTAATACTCCGCTAAGTGCAGTTGCTACATTTGATTTATGTCTGCTTGTAGCAGATATATATAATTTGTCAAAGGAATTTTTTGTTCAATTGTATGTATGTACAGGTCCAGGGTTTATATTGATTCTTTATATGTTTTGATTTATATTATTGTGAAATAAATGTACATTTCAATTTAGATGAAATAAACAAATTTACACCAACAGAAAAAGTGTATCAACTCGTTTTCTTTTCAGTGTTTTCTTTTAAATCCATCATGGATTTATTTTGAAATAAATCCATCATGGATTTATTTTGAAATAAATCCAAGAAAGATTTAAAATCAAAACTTTAATAGTTAAATCCATGATGGACTTATTTTAGAAATAAATCTAAGAAGATTTAAAAAGTAGTCGTGAAAGATTTAAATTATAAATCCAATAGACTTAAAATTTAAGTCCTACATGGACTTAAACATTTTAAGTCTTAGGATAGATTGATTTTAAGTCCTATGGTTTTGTCCCTTATCTGAGTCCACTTGGACTTAAACAAATAAATCCTTTGGACTTAAAAATAAGTCCTAGAAATTAAGAGAGTATACAGCAACAACTTTAGAGTTTGATTTAAATATCGTTTTAATTCTGTCATGTATACTTGAGTATGTATTTCCTTTCTATTCTTGTAAAACCTTTATTCGAAGGTATTATGATTTAAATCAATAATTCAAATGAATATCATAAACTGTATACATTAAAACTACGTTTCATAGACTATTAAACACGAGGAACTAAAAGATGCACTACAAGTTTAACTCAAATCCCTTTTTTGGTTATTCTATGAGCACAGAATATCCTTTAGCATATTTTCAATAATGATCCGTGTATGCATGTCCGTGTATCAATAATTTAAAAATTATTGATATTGTCGAATCAAATTTCGGAGAATAAAAATAAATCTAAAATAGATGTGTATGTGTGCGTTTGTGTGTGATAGTATGTGTATCTGTATCAGTGTGTGCGTAGGTGTGCTACCGTTTAGGCGTATGTGTAAATGTATGTTTTTGTCTGTTTGTGTGTGTGTGTGCCTTGTATATGTGGGTATGTGCGTGTGAGTGTATGTTGTGTGTGTATGTGTGTGTGTGTGTGTGTGTGTGTGTGTGCGTGAGTGTGCGTGTGTGTGTTTGTTTGTATGTGTGTGTGTGAGTATTGGTTGGTTGTTAATTGGGTTTTTACATACGCGTTCACTCAATTATGATTATTTACGTCTGGGACTGCCATTTATCATCACCATCCGATAGACACAGCCAGTGTTCGAACCCGAGCCGATTAGTGCGAAGAGCGGAACTCTGACCCATAGACCAGAATACCAGAATAGGTGTGTGTAATAGGGCCATGTAGCCTCAGTTAACGTCAAATTCATTGTCAAATCCCCACCCCCCCCCCCCCCCCCAAAAAAAAAAAAAAATTATAGCTATAATTATAATAATAATAAATAAAACAATTATAATAATACAAATATAAAAAAATTATAATAATAATAAGTTAATGAATTAATAAATAAATGAATACTTAGATCTCTAGCAGTTCTCATATAGCTCATTGTATTTATATTACCAATAGACGCATGAAACAGGTTTCGGTTTTTCAAATTCTATTTCGTCAAACGGATGATAGAGTTCAGATTTGAAATTCTGTACTCATCAAATTACTCACCCAATCTACTGCGAGGCCTGAGTTGCAATGTTTGAAATGTCCACGGATCAGAAAGTGGCGATGCATGTCCAACATGGGTGTATGGGAGTATGCCAATAAAATGTCTGAAACGTTGGACGATGGACCACGTTTTATGGACTGTGAAGTTGAGGACTTGAACCTTTTCATTTATGGGCCGGTCATACTTACGGTAGTGGACGTAGTGATCCGTAGGGTAATTTAATGTGGGTCAGACGTGGTGTAAGTACGTTAAACTAGGTTAAACTAAGTTGAACAACGTGGAACTACGTTGAATTACGTTAAGGTACGGTGGTTGACCACGGAAGGGTACGGATAAGTACGTTTAAGTTCATTAAACTACGCTAGACTACGCTAATGAGGGTACAGCTTTCTCACGGACAGGTACGGAGTGGTACGTCTGACTACGCTTGAGTACGAGAGACTGCGGTAGCCACTACGCTGGACTACGCTAAAGAACGTCAAACTACGGTAAATAGCAACTCCGCACGGAGTATAACAGCCAACCGGTGGTGTGGTACGGCCATTGCGCTTGTTTTTCAAACATAGCAGGTCTGTGAAATTTGTCTTATTTTTTTTAATTAAACATGTCTGGATCAAGACTGTCGATGCTGGTTTTGTGCACGTTAGAGTACGTTAGAGTACATTTAAGTACGTAACGAAGTACGTTAGACTACGCCAGACTTCGTTAGACTACGTTAGACTACGTTAAACTTCGGTTTAGTACGTTATTACTACGGATGCCTTTAACGTACCGCTCTTTTGAACATGTTCAAAAATTAAATCGAGGATTACGGCTCCCCCGATTTAATACCAAGTTAGCATCACAGACAACTACGATACGATACGGATGCTAGTACGTTCAACTACCTTCAACTTCGTTCAACTACGACCAACAACGTTAGCCACCACTACGTTCAACTACGTCCACTACCGCAAGTATAACTGGCCCTTTAGACGGCCATTACAACACTTTCAAGATGGAGGGAGATCAAATGATCTTAAGATGATACAAACTGGATTCAATATTGTACCGAATCTTTTTTTCCCCGAGAGTCTTGCAATCGCACAATGAATTATTTGTCATGGCATTTAAAAATGAACCTTTTATACGAAATCTTAATTGTAAATGCTATGCATGCACACTAGTTTTATACTAGCACCGATACGTGTACATACATCATGTCACTCAGACACTCATACAAAATGGGATGCGCAAACGACATAATAGATGCGGAGGCAACAATAGCGGGTACGTTGAGTCCAGATGCAACGTAATTAAAACGTGGCGTTTTGAAAAATAGCAGCCTCAAGTGAAATGCAGTAAAAGAAGAAAAGAGACGTCTCAAATGCAACGATTTTTTCAATTATGAGTAATACTCAAAAGGAAATGTAGAAAAAAAAGTACAACAGACAGGATTAGTTTCACAGCATCTAGATTATGTTTGTTCTTGCATGTTTATTGGTGTGTGCGTGTCTTTGCGTTATAATTTGTATGGTGGTTTTATTAGCATTAAAGATTTTCCAGTACACTGGTTCCGATTGAGTGAATTAAATATCCCTAATTTGATTTATACATGCTTGAGCGTATTATTGCTTTAGTGGAGCTATGTATTTTGAATCCATATTGGTACTTAGTATTATTTCGTTAAATTGTATAGTGTTACTTTTCCTTTCATTTCACGGTTACAGCAATGACAATCTGTGATCTTCCTGCCCTGGTACGAAGTCTGTACTTTGACCATGGTTACACCATTGTATTGTTTGCTCTAGCCTATTTTCCCGCTCCCCCCCCCCCCCCCCCCCCCCACCCCCACTGAGTGTGCCTATTTTGTTATTTTCATTTGAATGGGGTGCGTGAAAAGAAATATCTAATATGCGGCTTAGTATTGTTCACTACACAGAGCCATACATAAATATATAAATAGATACACAAAAGCTTTGGGTTTTCCCACCAAAATATGCATAGTTATGTTCGCGTAAAAATAAAATCGCTGCTCGGTATGCATTCAGTTTGCCACGGACTATAGCAGTCGTATCGACTAGCATTTTCTATTATAACTAGAGGAAAGAGGAAAGGAATTAACCGGTGAATAAACGCCTAAACTAATCAAATATAACCAACTTTCCGACCTACTAGCAGATTCTTCATCTAGGCAATATTAATGAAAAGTAACTCGACTAAATATCGGAATTCAGAATGGAGAACTATGTGGGCCTCAATGTTGGTGGGACGATCTACAAGACATCGCGAACCACCCTTGTGAGCGCGCCGGGCAGTTTCTTCTCTACGCTACTCAGTGGAGATATCCCATCAGAGAAAGACGAACAAGGAAACTATCTGATCGACCGAGATGGAAAAGTATTCCGCCATATTCTCAACTTCCTGAGAAACGGGACGCTTGTGCTGCCTTATGGTTTCAGAGAGTTTCACTTACTCAGGCGCGAGGCTGATTTCTTCATGCTCGAATCACTTAAAAAGGAAATACCAGTCGGAATCAACTGTTCTGGCACACTTTTTCAAATTCCCAGATCAGATTTTGACAGGGAACCCGCCTCGTGTCTGCGGGATATTTTGAGCGGGGAGAAAGCGACCCTTCTGGACGCCGATGGGAATGTGCCATTGGATATTCCACAAGATCACTTCCGTCATCTGCGGGAATATCTGAAACATGGAACCAAAAACTATTCCCAGATGGGGGCAATGTTAAGCGACTCAAATAGTTGCGTGTCGTTATCAAGGGCAGCGGACTTATTTGGTCTGAACATTCTGCAGTCGCATGTGAGTAGTGCCCAACGCATGAGGGGAAATCACTCAGGGACTCTCCTAGACTTACTCTATGATTCCAGCGATGGTGTTTATACAGTGTATTGTACCAACCCCAAAATCTTCCGTGGAAGTCCCTTGTCACACGTGGATCGCTTGCGCAACCTGAGCGGTTTGTACGGTGCCATCTTCTCGTTGAATAAAGACTGCGCAGGAAAGGAATTTGAACACCTGATTGAAACTGAACGCGGTCGCCATATCACGAGAGTTGTGGAGAAAGTAATCTATCCTTCTAAATGGGAAGAAATGGTCGAATTGATGTCTACATTGCTGTCACAAGGAAAAAGAAGTGGACCCAATCCTATCATTAATGACGTGTGTGCTTGTTGTAAAAAAGCCGAATTTGAACAAATGCAATCACATCTAATGATGATTGGGCCTAATGTTGCACGTGTAACGTCAACATACCGTCTTGTTTCTTGATTCTAAGAAAATGGGGTTCTAAAAGGGTGCTTACCGGCTCCCAAGGGTGCCCAACCAGTGATTCTGGATTCAGCACATTTTAAAGGTTGACTTTGGCACCTGAGTATAAAAGTCCGAAGGATAAACAAGTCAATTTACAATGTAAAATGCATTAAAAACAATATAACAAGGTAAAAACACATGGACTATAATCGGAAAATTAATTAATTAATAAGTTACAAATAGAAATTTGTTATCGCCTATAGTAAAGCAAATTGCAATTTTAAAACCAAAGAAATTCAGCGAGAGAATGCATTCTAGAAAGCACCCTCTTGTGTTTTAACGGTTCTTTTTTTAAAGGTAGTTCAGATTCGTCAAATGAGATGCGCGGCGCCATCTTGCATACGCGTTGCGCACGGTGCGTAATGCACGTTAGCTCAGTGTCATGCGGTGCGCGCAAACTAACCCAGTTCAAAATGGCGACCGGCTATGTAGCATCCCCACGCTTGATGCCCTTTAAATGATAACAGGCTTTTTACTTAGTCGTTTGTAACTGTTTATATACCTTTCGAGCGTGGTGGAATTATAATTAATGCTTTGTAATATTATGGTGCAGGTTTGGTTACTAAAATTCAGTTTAACCATGTTGTCCAAAACTCAACTATCCCTTTAATTTATGTATATTGTTTGTTCATATTTATTTAATAAAGTAATCGTCACAACATTATAGCCACTTATTATCATCCAAAAGTGGTTTGAATTGAGTTTCTTATAATACATTGTAAAGGATTATATGAAATACTGTCATTTTAAATGAATATAACATTTTATCTCTTAGTGGGCCATTTTGCTGTAATCTGATTGGTCAATTTGTCTTTGAGACAAACCCGTATTTACCTCATTTACTTGGTCAAAATGATCAAACGGGTAATATGAGCCCGTATTACCTGTTTACGTCTTGTTGTTGTTATTGTTTTAATGTAAATTATCGTGTTTTTCATCGTTGTGCACATGCGCAGTGGCGATTTCAACCACTGAAGATGAGCCCGTATTACGTGAATGAAAGCTATCGCGATCGATATCGATATCGCGATAGCTAGATATCGCTCACAGCAGCAAAATGGCTGCAAATTCGCGGAGATTCGAACACCACTCGAGGGATGAAATATCCGAGAAGAAAACATCTTCAACGCCGAAAAATACGATTAGAGCGAACTTGAAAGCGGCCAGGGCCTTTCGGGCTTTTTTGGAAAAAAGCAACGATTATTCAGATGATGTTTGCTTCGAAAGTTTTTTCCGCTGATAAACTCAATGGAGCTCTCGAAGGATTCTGGTTGGGCGCTCTGAAGCAGAAGAGTGACGGGGACGCTCCGGCAGGTAGCATCCGTGCGGGTTAGTCATTACCACTAATCAAATCAGCGTGTAAACGTGACATCACCACGTTCCAGGGGTGCGATGCCTTCATTCACTGGATGTACCATTCACAACCTTGTTGTGAATGTTTATCAAAAAAACAATTAAAGTACTGGAGGACAAGGACATTGTACATATGTTATTGTTACTGTTGTTTTGGAATTTTGGATACAGTTACAAGTTGTTTGGAACAGTTTATATTACTTGGAGACCATGTGAGATGGAGGCAAAACTATACTTTAGTAGTAGGGATGCCGCTGGACTTCCGTACGTGTCGACCCTTTTTTGCTGCCGTGCGCGCACGTGTGCGTACGTTTTCCTTGATATGATTTCTCGATCTTTGCATAGCACAAACTCTTCAAAATCCCTAATTTTCACACTTAAATACTTCTTTTTGTAAATAAATGAATATAAAATAAAATACTATAATTATTACAGAAAAGGATAATAAGAAAAGTAAACTTACAAAAGACAGGATTCGCGAGGATTGATCCGATGCATTTCAGGGATAATCCATTGTTCCGAGGATAGCAGCCGTCAGCATGTACTTTGCCCCAAATAATTGGTGGCGGTATTCAAAATTTCAGTTGATCCCCATGGCACTACATAATGCCAACTCTAAAAAATCTGGTTTGGGGATCAGCGTGTAGAGCTCGATAGTATGTCTATTCAGACCCTTGCGCATTTTCAAGTTCCAACTCTATACGATTTGAGAAGAAAAAAACTTCATATTTTTTTTATTTTTTTTATTTTGATGATGCGCAAGTATGGGTCTATTGTTAATTTTTTTCCTGATTTTTTGAGATACTTAACATCAAAAAAGGTTAAAGATTGGCCATTCCCCCCTAAAAAACAGATATTTTAATAGACTAGTGACTCAGGAGACACCCGATGTTGTTGTTGTTATTGGCTGCGTATAGTCTCTTCCAAGGCGCATATATAATTACGGTATGTGTTCATTTTAAGCAGATATACACAAGTGAATGGGGATTGTGTTGCAGTGTTAAGTTGAAAATAAATCATGTGTCTGAGTACTCAGACTACTGTCTAGACCAATGGGGAGAAGCTTGGGTCCAAAGTACAAACATGTGCTGTGTACTGTATGTATACAGATTTTGTTCCCCCTGCCAGACAATGGCTAATATTATGGGGCCCTGTTTTGTAACTAGTGTGTATTGTGTCTGTGTGTGTGTGTTGGTGTGTATGTGCATAATAGGTATATGGTGTGTGTCAGCATAGACTTGAATTGTAAGTCTATAGCTATGGTGTGAGAGAGCTAGAGGGGAAGAGAGAGAGAGAGGGAAGAAGAGATTGTATGTAGTGGTGTACTGTATCTACGGGTAGTATGTATGCACTTCGCTGCGCGGCGTGTGTCGTCATGTTCAAGTGTAAAAGTTCAGAATGAGACTAGCTACGTCACTGGGTCTCAAACTACTAAAAGTTACGTTGAGAACATGTACAGGCTGCGCGCACGCAAACAAAAAAAGGGTCGTTTTTGATCAAACTTTGAAGCTTAATATCTCTGGAATTATAAGCCCGAATGACTTCAAATTTGGTGAGTGTTCATGTTTGTGTATTTTCATCACAGTCTAGCTCATAGTTAGTCACATTTGTGATTAATTAAAAAGATAATTTTTGTGATCGGCATCCCTATTAGTAGGCTTAGAGAATTTTGGTCGCTAACTTCAATTTTCGTACTGCCCAATAAATCTAACATATAGCCACTAAATCTAGGCATAGCCACTAAATCTGGGTTATAGCCACTAAATCTGACCTATAGCCACTAAATCTGACCTGTAGCCACTAAAGCTGACCTATAGCCACTAAATCTGACCTATAGCCACCAAATTTAGGGTTAGGGTTAGGGTTAGGGTTAGGGTTGAAGTTAGCGACCAAAATTCTCTAAGCCTACTAAAGTATAGTTTTGCCGAGATGGACAATATTTGAAATTGATAAGGCAAGGGAGCACAAAGAGCACAAAAAAAGAGCACAAGATGGTGAGTACAAATATGTTTGAAAAAATCTGTATACACTTAAAGAGATAAATCCGTCACACCCTGCTTGTTCTCACGCAATACGGGATATATCTACGTTCTGGTTCCATATTCCATTCGGCCTCCGGCCTCATGGAATATGGAACCAGAACGTAGATATATCCCGTATTGCGTGAACAAGCAGGGTGTAACTAATAATATTTATACCACTTCGTTTCATGCGTTATGTATCTGTGTTGACAATCTGCTCGACTGACAATCACGTGCTTGCCACTTGCTGGAGTACCCAATATTTTTTTTTTCTTTTGTGAAAAGTTAGTATATTGTATTTGTATATAGAAACTTAATTGTGTTTTTATGATTTGAAATAAATTGAAGCTTTTTTAAATATAATATTGTCAAAAATTCTTAAAAAGTATATCTTGAATCTGCTGGTCATATGCTATTTGTACATATTTTTATATTTATTATGTCTATCATATTAATGTATTGTTGTATTATTTATATTGTATGATGTTATATCAGGACCCTGACGAAAAACAGTATCATTGCTGATCAGGCTATCCTGTATAAATATATTTGAATAAATAATAAATAAATAAATCTCAATTGTTCATTTTTTTGGTAAACGTATGTAATTTGAAACATGCTGTGATTAAGTGATCAATTAGTGGTGTTAGTATTCGGAATATTATGAACTGTAGCCAATGATACTTTCATAGACAAGTGACATGGGTTTTTAGAGGGCTTGATTTTTTTTTACATAGGACAAGCCCTAGGTGTATAAACCAACCGTTAAGGTTGAAGAATTGTATTAAATGCTGTGCTGCGATTTTTGTATAATACCTTTCTCAAGTATAATTATATTATCATCGAAAAGTGATAGCCAATAACAAGAATATTATACAAATATACCATGTCTTTAGAGTCTCTGGTTGAAACCATGGGCTACGATTTCACTTAAGTACTTTTAATGTTACATATTAATTACATAATAATTGCATGTAGTATAACCTTGTGTATAGTTTCATCATAAAGGTTCCTATATTATCCATATACTGTATGTGAAAGTAATTTTTACATTGATACATTATTGTACATTGATAATTTCAGCCTAATTGTTGATGATCAGTTGCGGTTTTACACAAATACATGAATAAATAACTATGATGTATACACAGCGCCGTGCATCTATGACTATAGGCATGATAGGTGCCCTATTTACGGAGACACATTCTGTACTGTATAACATGACACAACAAGTAAGTTCCTCAATTAATCATGAATCCTTAATGAAAAAACTTTTCAACAATTCTGCTTCAACAAAAATGTGTTTACATATCCCATGGTTGCAATGTCCACTTTGTGTGAAAATCCGAGATATCACTTAATGGCTTAAGCGCAGATTTTACACAAAATGGCCAAATTTCAAAATTAACAAGAACTTGCGCATGTTTGCACATTGTTGTCAAACAGCACATGTGGTTGAATACATAATTGTGATTTGAGAACCTATAATTTACATATAGTTTTCCGAACTAAGATAGTAATATGTTGGCAAATATCATAAAACAATTATGAGGAGTTGTAAGGGGGGAATTACTTTTGCGTTAGTTTTATATCCATTGTCATGATGTACAGTTCGAACTTGTACAATATTAGCACCATCAACGATTCTATAGTTTACGTTGATGATTGTGCTGCATGGGCGAACGGATTCGAGTCCCTCGTATAACGACCTTGTGTGTAATGACTCGGGTTCAAATTACACCATAGTCAAATCATGTGTGGACCTACAATACTTGAAAAATATTTAATAAGTTTGCTTGAAGAATATGAGAAATGCAAATATTGCTCTGTTTGTTTAGAATGGTGTATATATGTACTTGAAATTATAGATTTAATACATCATATTATCCTTGCTCATTGTGAGTTTATATCAAACATTGTTTCGCCGCATTATTGGAATCTTACGTATTTGCCATTTCGATTATGATATTTTATATAAATATGACTTGTATTGATAATACAAATATGATATTAGTGATATGATTATTGCTAGTAATGTGTACTCATTGAGATTTGTTTGATTGTATTATTCTATTAAACTATAGTAATATAACTTCGCCTTTTTAAATATTAAGCCTCTTACATTTATCTACTCTGCATTCAATAAATATTTTCTTTGTCATATCTTTGTATATAGTTTATGATTTAAATATGATTAATTCACCATAGTTTTCCAAAAGTACCATAAGTTGACAAACATCAAAATACTACTACATGTATAATAGTTACCGGATATAAGTCCTCATTGCAGCATATTATAATTATGTTAAGTTGTTGAATTTGTTACATAAGTTTTTAATCAATTAGAGTGCAAACAATTACACCATATCTCTCATCTATACGTAATATCATACTAAATTACAATTCAGCAAATGAATTTTTATTTAACATCGTTCTGATAACAATGCTATTATTTTAACTAAATGCTTGATTATTGTTTAGATTGATATTGTTAGCTCATTAGCGTTGGTGTTGTTATTTGATAGTAATGCATTTATAAAGCTTGTCATATTATAATAACAATTCAGGGACGAGCACCGTCTAGGGTTTTCTATAGCTCAGTCGGAAGAGCACCAGTCTAGCAATCTGGAGGTCTCGGGTTCGAATCCCGTTGGAATCCCATTTTATTTGCCTTCTTTTAATCACAATATATTTCTGTTCAGTTTCTATATATGTTTGAATTAGTTATTACAAAAGAAAAGCTGTATCGCTTCGGTGATCCCTCGCATATATCCTCAAGTTGATTTGTATCCTTCGGGTTTATATGTCAGGTTCATAATAGCTTCTGACCATTAAGGCAATGAGAATTAAGGGGTTTCAGGGACGAGCACCGTCTAGGGTTTTCTATAGCTCAGTCGGAAGAGCACCAGTCTAGCAATCTGGAGGTCTCGGGTTCGAATCCCGTTGGAATCCCATTTTCTTTGCGTTCTTTTAATTACAATATATTTCTGGTCAGTTTCTTTATATGTTTGAATTAATAACAATTATAATTACAATTGTTGTCATGATTAAATTGTCATTTCAATTTTCTTAAGACTATCCATTCAATTTTGTTCGATAAATAAACACAAATGAATGAAATATTATCACGGTCAGGTTTTGTTTATTTGTTTAGTTTCTGCATTTTTGGTATAAGTGAAAAGTAAAATGTTTCAAAAATCAGTGGTAGTGTCTGCAGCGAATTCCCCTTTTGTTTGGAGGATATGATTGTTTTGAATGATGTTGGGAGGTTATGCATGAATTTCATTGCTGTATTCTCATTTTCTGCAAGATTTCACTTTTGATTGGCCCCATATTCAGCCGAATATGACATTATTTTTTCCCGAATGTGGCATGGACTTGGCTGAAAATGACATGGTTTACCCAAATATGTCATGATTTGCCTGTACATGTATTTGATTTGATTCATTTTATTGTCATTATAATCACATAATACAAAATAAGTATACAAATAATAAAGAAAGAAATCGATTCTTTGAATACTGAAAATAAACATGTATAAAAAATAAATTGATTATAACAGTAAAATTTGTACTATTATGTTAATCAATTTATATGTTATACATGTTTATTTTCAGTATTCAATGAATGAATTTCTTGTTTTATTGTTAGTTAAATGGATACACTTAATACAGTGGTCAAAATCTCAATACTAACAACAGTGACTATGTACAGGACCACCATTGTAAGCAGTGCTTGAGAACATGATGGTCCCTTACAAATACAATAAAACATTACAAACTATAAAAATATAAACAAATTAGGGGGAAAATTGAATGAAATGTTGAGTGCGGATGAAATATTAAAAGTACTGTGCGTAGATGAGTGGAATGTTTGTAGATGCAGCCTATTGGGAATTGCAAAGTAACAAATCCAAGAATATTTAATATACAATATTTTATTTATACGTATTATATCATGAAAGAGTCTAAAATCCAGTTCCATGAAAACAATCAAAATTAAGCTAATGCCTGTTTTAAAAACAGCCCCTGGCCCCGTCTCATACCTACCCCTATGGAAAGACAGTTTTGTTTTGAGATGGCATGCGATCAAATACAGAACGCTGACTTCCTTTGCATAGAAAATGCAAAATATTTATGTTCATACAGCATTTTCTCTCAATCCTTTTGTATAACCTGGCCATTATATATCATTCTTAGTCATATTTCACATCCGTATCGAGCAGTTGAGCAATTTAGCAGAGGTATCAAAAGACAACATTTTTATTTGGCAATTGATGGGGTGATTTTTGTTTTCCTTTTCTGTCTTTTTTCTAATAATGAATAATGAAATAAAAAAAACAAATACGATAATAATAATAATTGAAATGATTAATTTGTATTAATTAATTAAACATTTAAGAAATCAAATCAAATAATAATTAAACGATAAATTAATGAATAAATAAATTAAATATTTTTCTTTTTTAAATAGCTGGAAACTATGAGATTATATGCGCTTACATGCATGATTATAATCTAGCGATCTGAGGCAATCTGTATAGTCTTGAACGATCCAATACCAAATATTTACCCAGATCTGTAATACCAAAGACGTTCATCTGGTCCATTAGCTGTACTGCCTCTATAAGCTATTTACACACCCGTCGCTAAATCGCCTAAAGTTCGTCCTATTTTCTTCCTTTGCATAATGTATTGTATTAGAGTACATCGAGGAAGTGATACCTGAGCATCAAATAACTTGTAATTAGCAAAGAGGGTTTATGGTTTCGCTTGCTTGTATATAGCTAGATTTATTGACGGAGGACGTTTATGGCTCTCCACGTCAGTAATGGTCTTTCTTCATGTTCATGCACATGTTGGAACAGTCAGGAGTGATTCTCAACCTGCTCATCGTCATGAAATGGTTTGATCAGTATAGTCTGGTAGATGTCAGTAGACAACAATATTATTGCAGTACTAAACGGAATACGACTTATTTTTTGTCATCACCTGTGTTTTTTTCTGGCAATACTGGTGTCCAAGGAGGTTAGGATGCGAACCAGCGAATTGAACTTCGATCTATACAAACGGAACAATCGCCGCCTTGTTATGCCGTCGGTCTCCCAAACTCTGAGAGGTAGAGGGCACGGTTCGAAATGATATACCGTGGTTCGCCATTTTCAACTTCGTGCGCACAACATAATATTATCACTGAGCCAGAGTGTATTTCGATCCGTGCACATGTTGCATGAGGTGTTTGAAAAATGGAACCGCGCATCTGATGTACGAATCTAAACCACAGCCTTCAAACAGCTCATAACATTATATCCTTGACAATCGGTTTTGAAAGATGTCGGAGCTGAATTTGACAGATTTGTTTGGACAAGACACGTCCAAACTTGGCGAATACAGTCGACTTGCTGCCACGATAGCAAGCGGCTTCGGCGTCTTTCTAGCCACAACGTTGAACTTGCTGAATCTGATCATTCTTCCGCGAATACCGAATCGTTTCGGCGAGAATGGACGGTTGTGTCTGCAGTGTCTCGCCGTTGTCGATATGCTGGGTGGTTTGGCGTGTTTCGGAAGTCGCGTCATTTTCGAGATCAAGCAGGACGTTTTTCTCGCCGGCAGCGTCGCATGCAACGTCGTTGGCGCGTCGTGCACGGTGTTCGTGTGTCAGTCCACGTGGATCCTGTTCGTGATCAGCGTCGACAGATACGTCGCGGTGACGCGGCCCATGCGATATGCGACTCTCCTGACTGTCGGCAGAATGAGAGTCCTCATTGCCGCTTCCATGACGTTCGGTTTTATCTTCGCCGTCGCGAGGACAGTTCACATTGCGGTCCACGGAGCGTGCGACTTCGACCGCGGCGCGAAACACTACTCCGAAGTGAGTTCTATCACTATCTACTCCTTAGCCGTGCTTATCTGCGGGACGCTATCGACTCTCATGAATCTGCGGATCTTTAAAATAGCGCGCCAACAGCGCATCCGCATCGACGCGCAAGCTTTCCGTCACAACGGCGTCCCACGCGACCTGAAAGCGTCATCAAACTACCAGTCGCGAACGGAAGGCGCAAAGTATCGAGGGGCGGTTATCATCGCCATCTTAGTGTGCGCCTTTTATCTGGTGTGGACACCGCATACCATCGGGACGCTGACGGCGGCGGCCACAGGGAGAAGCATACCGGAGGCTGCCTACTTCTCCATCGTGTGGATCGCCTTCAGCAACCACTGGTTCAACGCGCTCATCTATTTCTTTCTCAACACGTCGTACAGGAAAACCGCTTTGGGTCTCTTTAGAGGATGGCGTGTCCACGTGGAGCAATGTTTCAGGACTTCATCTCATGATGTTACAAGTACAACCGTCAGCACGATCAACACTTCCCTAGATACAGTGCAATGAATATCATATGGACATAACGCGATTATGTGTGCGGGGGATCCCCCTCTCTCCTTTCCCTCAGTGTACATCTAATTTTGAATTAGTAAGAAATATTAATTTAAAAACTTTAAATGGGAACTTTCTACTACCACACCAGGGGCGGATGCATGCAGTGAAGCCCAGTGGTGTAGCGTGGCCGGACTGATTGGGTGCACAACTTATGTGCCCCCCCCCCCCCCTCCCTTCCCCAACATCGGAACAGAGCCTTTACTTTGGGGGTCTTACGGGGCCCAGTGGGGTATTATTTGACATTTTTGCACACTTTTACTATAGGTTTTCCCATTCATTTTCGTCATTTTGTCATTCAATTTCGTCCCGAGAAGCCGAGAATGTACCAATGGCAACTTCAATTTCGTCTATTGTCGACCAATTTCACAAAAAGTCCATTCAATTTAGTCGTTCGTCACGCATTTTCGTCGATTACAATTCAAATTCGTCGGTCACAGTTGCTGAACACATCTGTGACTGACGAATTTGAATTGTACTGGACGAAAATGTGTGACAAATGACTAAATTGAATGGACTTTTTGTGAACTTGGTCGACAATAGACGAAATTGAAGTTGGCATTGGCACATTCTCGGCTTCTCGGGACGAAATTGAATGACAAAATGACGAAAATGAATGGGAAATATTTTGTTAACCATTGAAACTACCTCCTACAAACCATTATTAATTTTTGGAAAGCTTAGAATATGGGGAATCAAAATTGGACAAATTTTGACAATTGGACTTAAAATAAGAGTTTAAACAGCAATGCTATAGAGAAAAATAAAATTTCAGACTTTTAGCAAGTCAACATTCAAAATGCATCTCCTCAGAGGTATAGAGGCGTATACATTCTACATCTTAAAGATAGATATTATGATGCTATACAGACAAATTAATGATGGCTTTTTACATTATTCAGCTATCTTCATAGTCAAAAGGCAATTTTGCAAAAAATCAGAAATGTGCATATGAAATGTACATATTAGGTTTACAATAGGGTTACCTCTAAAAGCCATCATTAATCTGTTCATCTACAAACAAGAAATAATTCCTCCAAATTTCATTAAATTTGAGTAAATACTTTTCAAGTACATGTATTTAGAAGTTTAGTCTAAAAAATCAGAATTTCGGCAAATGAGCTTAAAAGTTCATATACAATATTCATATTTGTTAGATGAATGTGACATGGATAAAAATAGGGAAATAGCGGAATAAATAGCAGTAGTTGGTTCAATGGAAGTTTAGGGCATGTTAATCACACAATTTATAAACTGCCATGTTTATTTTCTGCATAACAATAAATGTTGCTACTTCACTGAAAAAAGAGGAACACAATTTGGATGATTTGGGACAGTTTTATTTGGACTATTCTTGAAGAAAAGTAGAATTAAAAATCACTTCCGGCCCCCGAAATGTACAACATTGATAACAAAATCCTTAATTTGTCAATTTGATAGCTACCCCCTACTTCACAAAGTATATATTTTCTTAAAGCTTATAAGAATCCATGGATCATTTTAAGATATAAATCTCAATTTTGAATTCAAAAATTCAATACCCCACTTAATAAGCCCGGCGCAGACAGATCCGACTCGACCCGATCCGACTGGTTTTCAGTCAGGCTAGAGTCAGTTTCCCTGAGCCGGAACAATTTCGAAAGTTGAATCGGCCTCGAATGACCTCCGACTGGCTCTTGATTGGCAAAACCGGAGTCCTGAGGCAACGCATACTGAATTAATCAGGCTGAAAAACAGTCGGATCGGGTCGAGTCGGCTCTGTCTGCGCCGGGCTTTAGGATTCACGCTTCTTGTACTAATACAGCTCCATGGTATACTCATCGATATACACCACTGGATACAGCGTGCTGTACACTGCCGCATTCACGGCGCTGAAGCCGCCGCACAAAACCGGAAGTAGTTAAAAGTACACCCATCCATTGCGCATGTCGATATACGCGTGTATTGGTAATGTGTGTAAATAGTGCGAGCAGATTGAATTGTTTATGTTCGTACACAAAAAATAATTGTCAATTTAATTTGTAATTATCAGGGATGCCAGTTTTAAGATAGTTGTATGAATACAGACCCTGGTCACTTTGAATACCAGGCTCATTCCGAGTCATTTTACACTTAAATGTGGTACTATTAATTCAATATTCTATGCCCAGTGGCTTGCTTATTATTTTGTTTCCTTTTTCTATTAATTACCCCTCTTTTTTGGCAGGGGATAGGGGAGGAGGGGGCTGGGTTGAGACAAAACTATTACAACGAATGTCGTAATAATAATACTAATAATATGTATCATATATTTTATATAGAAGGGAGGAAAATGCTTGAATACTTTAGTACCGTAAACCAGGGTGACTTTGTCCGCAGGGGTGACTTAATTAGGCCACTTTTTGAGATGAATGTATTTTCATCAAGCCTCACTTTATAGAACAAATTTCAAATGTATTCTTATAGGGTTATGTATAGAATCAGAAATTAGTTCTAAATAGTAAGACTTGATGAAAATCCTTCTCAAAAAGTGGCAAAAGTCACCCTGATTTATGGTAGCATGTATTATACATGATTCATGTTGCCCCTCAATAATTAACTGAACATTGGGCAATATGTGTGTGTGGTTTTTTTAACCAATTGTTATTCTAAAATCACAATCAATCACATTATATATCATCACATTTCTCATTTCCCCATCCCCCATTTTTATTCTCAATTGATCTAATTCCCTCTTTTCACTTGGCAAAGCTAACTTAATTACCAAAGCGCACACATGACACACAAGTACACATGATACACACACACACACGCAAGAACTGACAAGCAACAAATACACACATGATGCACCATAAACAAAGACATATATAGGTCCTATTGCAGAAAGAGATTCGTTCAATAAGTCAGAAACTTTGCATGCTTCAACCAATCAGATTCACAAATTTAGAACACATGATTAATTGTAACATACAGTCGATTGTATGCCTTTCTGCAATGGGGTCCTACATGGTCATACAAATATCATACACATACAGAGGCAATTCGCACTGTCATAAAATTGAATTACAAATGTTGTTTTCTATTTCAGAGTCAATAAATATGCACATGTTCATTTCATATGTATTTAGTGAAGTCAGATATCAGGGAAATGTGGTGTGTGATGGAATTGTGTGTGTTGTTGTTGTTGATGCAAACACATGTACTTTTGGGTGTACTTTTGGATATTTCATACACTGTCGCTGGCTTCATGATGGGGGCGCTGTTGCTCTATCCAGTGGTATAGATCGGTGGGTATACTCTATGAGTAGTGACAATGACAATGACAATGACAATGACAATGACAATGACAATGACAATGACAATGAATTTTATTCTCAATAACGGCCCCTCACGGGGGCATGGGAGAAATACAACAAGTGTATATATACATATATAAACATGATAAAAAACAAACAAAATCTTTGGCAACAACTTTTAACTAGCACACACTAAGAAAACTTAGCCATAATAATACTGCAAAACCTTGATAATTTTTTTAACTGTTTAATATTTCTAACATTAAATAACTGGTACATCTTATATACATTTGGCCTCTTAAAATAATGACCTTTAACTAGCTGCTTCCGATCATTCTGAAATGCAGGGCACATAATGAAATTCATCCCCCTGATCTTGTAAGGAACACAAGCTGCAAATCTGCAACTCTTGCTCAGGCAAGTAGCGACCATTTGCTATTGGGAGTTTATGGTTTCCACACCGAAATCTAGACAAAGTTATCCTATCTTTAACATCCAACTGCACTAAATATTTTTCAAAACCAACCACACTTTTAAAGATCCTATAATTTATACACAAACGATTCCTATTAACCTCATCATTCCAATTTTGTTTATACATATCAGCTAACCTCAAATTCAAAGACAATTTCACCCAATCAATATTCAATGGAACATCAACAGTCCAGATGTTTGACATTCCACACCTAGTAGTCATTGAAGTATACTTCAAGGCCGCTAGATGGCGGCAAACCTTAGGGTTAGGGTTAGTTATTAATATTTTTTGAAAATGATATGAAAATGATTCTAAAATCCACAGATATACATGTTCAAGCGGCTATTGTCCGTTTTGTACAAAGGACAAAACGATTCGCTATACAGCAAACTTTCGTGTAAGCATAATATTAGTTTTATGTTTCTGTAAAATATTATAATATACACTGTAATGGTCTGTTTGTCTTTGGTTCGTTTTTTGTCATACCAATTTACTATTATTATTATTATTATTATTATGTTTGCACCCACTGCACTGCACGTTATTTAGTGTGAGCCCACAATGCTTTGCTTGATAAAAACCTGACTTGGATGAGGCCAAGAGCATATAAGTGTGCGATCGCGCTACATTTTGTTTTTGTTTCCTTGTGTAAGGCTAACGCCCCCTCTCTATGCCAGAGTGACCTAGGTGTATGTCGCCTTCTCTGATCCTCGACAGTATTATGCGAGTGAACAGAGGGGTGCGTACCCCGAAAGCCTAAGAAACGTACTTTGAGGGCTGGTAAGACGGCATCATGTGACAGGGGAGGGATCAGTGTTGCTAATTACATTTGGACAGTGGTGCGATCGCCCAATTGTATGTATTCTCAAGCCATGGAGATATATTTAGGATATCTAGATGTAGCTCCTGGCCATGCCTCGATAATTCTTTTATGCCTTGAAGATTTGTCAAAAAAAAAACTATTATTTATATTATGTGTGAAAAAAAAAGAAGAGAAAATAGACAAAATAAATGCATACTTGTATATATAAATATTGATGATATAAATACATAGAAATTTAATTTTAAATTTAAAAAAAATGTATGGTAGTTGGCGACAATAGTCACCATTGACTAATCGCCATACAAAATTAAATAACAACAACAACAACAACCACTTATCATAGAGCGTCTTGAAATGCAACGTACTGGTGAACTAATGAATTTCCATGACTTGTACCGAATTTGTTTTCTTCATTACTCTATTGTATGTATCTTGATGTGCAGTATATGTATTTCAAGTTAATGTTTGAGTCCGGGTTTCAGTATTTTGTGATTATATGGTATCACTTGGAGTGCTGCGCCCCCCCCCCCCCCCCCCTTGTTTGTTTTTATTATTCTTGTATTTTTGTTTTACATAGGTATCAATCAAAAAATGTAATGGGAGTGACACGTAGTATACGGTAAGTCTTCTGCATTAAGAGACAGAAGAGTTTCCCGTTCTAAATGGCACAGCCATCCATTGTGTCAACATTGAAGAATAAGCGCGTTCAGTGTCCGACTTTGTTCATTTTAGAATATTCTATTAGAAAATGAAAAATGATTGCTCCATAATTTGTTTTTGTTTCTAAATGTGTAATTCGTCTTTGCGTGTTATTTTAAGCTAGATTCATAGCTTATTATATATTGCTACTATAGTATTATACCATGGTTTTGATGTAGGGCGAATAAAGCTCTTCATCAGTTCTAGGAGTTAATCAATTAACTGCAATAGCTCTATATTATGTGATATTCATGTTTATAACATCATTATTGCAATTCTTTGATCGCAATTTTAATTTTTTTTAATAGTTCATAGATTACATAATTGTTTCTGACCCTGACTGTTTTTTTCATGGAAAATGTGCGAAAATGTGCGAAAATAAGTGTCATGCATAAAATTAATTTTAAAAAAGAAGTGGTCTTCTCCAGTTGAAGCTCTATATCACACCATTGCACAGTTGAGTGATACTTAATAATTGATGAGTAATCCCTTGGAGCAGCTGCAAAGCTATACTGGGATGATGTGTCGTCAGGAGGTGCCATTGTTTATAATACAATTTTCACTTTGCATGTTTATACAATAAATATGCAAGAGTAGAATGTGCAACTAAAAAACAAGTGTAGTGACATTTAAACAACGTGGGAGCCCACGGGAGGCTGACTTTTCAACATAATTATGAAAGGATAACTTAGTTGTATGGCGCTTCGTCGTAAGTGGCGCTATGAAATTTAGATTGCGATTTCGCAATAATTTGGCGATGCGGGGAGAATGAATGAATAATTTTTTGTGTACAAAAAGCAATTTGTATCACGGCGCGGCGCCGAGGATTTGTTACGGCCTCGTTAGGAACACACAGTCCGCTACAAACGGGTAAACTGCCGATGGATTTACGCTAAGAGCACTTTAGAACTAGAGTAGTGGTGACCGCACCCCGAGAAATTACGATCATAAATCATAATACAATACTTCATAGTTAGTGTCATGATTCTTCATTTACCATAGTTATGATCGTGACACTTTAGGAAGTAGCAGTTTATTGTCCACATGTGATAGGTGAGTTAAATTTTATTCGTTGCCTGTACTCTTTCACTTTCAGTATACATGAATTTTGCTGTTGACACGGTAAAACAAATTTCTGAATGGCTTGCTAGTGTCAGCTTGTCTTGCGTGGCCGGCCGTGGCTAGCCGGCTAGGGCCCGGGCAGGGTGGCAGGGATAATTGTCCAGGTGTCCAGGGCAAATTTAAACAAGGGATATCTGTCTAAATCACTCCGTAAACGTGTGTTGTGTGTGTGTGTCACGTGTAAAAGCAATGTTCCGTGCAATATCAGTTCAATTTGTATTTATTCAAGTTCATTTTATTGAATTAACACACATAAACGTTTATGATGTATGACTAGTATGAGTGACGTTAACCTAACCAGGCGCCGTACTACGTACGGCGCCTGGCATACTGAGGTGTGTATACCGTGATGGTAACACTTTATAGGCTTTAACGGCAAACACACTTATAAAAAAAAACACAATATCATACTTTAAATAACATATCTCGGTTCATACTTACGAATTATGTTATGCATGGGCATCAATGATCCAAATCGTAAAATGTCTGATGCTCCATTCGTTTGATTTATACTGAAATTTACTATAAAACTGGCAAGATAACAGAAGTGACGAAAATGGTTTCCGAATTTGTTCGCTGCATGCAATATCAGGTGATCAAAAACTTGTCAGCAATGCACCCTATAGGCCCTGTACTACGTACCATACATGTGAGTACGGTACATACAGTCCCTGGCTTATTGTATTAGTCAACCGATCGCCCCGCGCATGCGCTATGCATTGCCGACGAGTTTTCGGTCACCTGACATTGCTTGCAGCGAACAAAGACGAAGGAAATAACAGTCATCATCATCATCAATTTGAGGTAAGTTATCATTCTTTTGCAACAAATTAAATAGCAAGCAAGGTAGGTTGAAGGTTTAATTCATGTCTAGAACTAAAAAAAAAAAAATAATAATAGATGTAAAGTTCTTGAAACCACCCGTCGCAAAATTTCTCCAAATTTTTTAATGCTGTTAGGTAAAGAAAAAATCCCGGATCGTTCTCGGATCGGTAGAATTCAAAATCGCTAACGAGATTCTCGGATCGGATCGGATCTCGGAAAAAAATAATATTGCAATTTGCTCTGAAAAAAATGCAGCGTTGTAGACTTATCTTTCTTGTTTTATATGCCAATAATATTAACAATGTTGACGCTTTAAGGGATGCACATATCAATCTTTACAGAAAAACAGTTACAGACTATTCAGAATCAACTAAGTTTTGCAAGAAAAGTATTTTTTCCGAAGTGAATTTGGCCTAGAAATCGATCGTTTGTTCAGCATCGCGCCACACATTCACAGAACTCAGCCGGCCAGTCACGGGGAAACATCACATGTAAATTTGTACGATCTTCTTGGTGAGAGCCGGGCCTTCAAAAAGTGGCTATAAATTAGCCTTTTTGTGATCAACACAATTTTGGTAGTCTACTTACATGATAACATGGCATTTGAAAGCTGAACAGATTTTTAAAAATACCCCCAAAACAATGAAAAACTGCGCTGAATATATCGATAAATTTCCAAAGCATGTTCGTGAGGGAAGGTTGAAGTAGTTACGGTCGCAGTTTTCGGGCCGCTGCACTCCTGGCATGTTTCACGCATATTCGCTCGTGTACGGGTCTTTGTTTCATACGCCGGATTCATCCGCGATCTGTTATGTATAGTTGTTTTTACCTATTTTTTTAGTAGTTGTTTGCATTGCTTTGGGGCTCAGTTTTTTTCTGTTCAGCTTTTAAACGCCATGCAATCATGTAAGTAGAATATCAAAACATTTAAACATGGTGCAAATAACCAAAATACGTATTTTGAGCCACTTTTAGAATGCACTGGCTGATCAGCTCGATCATACAGATATACATCTGAAGTCTCCCCGAGAGTGTCGGCCTAACTTTGTGTGCATTTCCGTCGGCAATATCGTTCAAATGACTAGCAATTTTGCGCATCCTGTTCAATTTTCGACTGCGAAACGAATTAATGAACTAAGAATTTCTCCAAAATAACCACTCATAAAGTAAACAATATTGATTCCCCCATTCTTTATTTAAATTACACTACTTAATTGACTGTCAAACATACACATTTTCAATTATTACTGGAGAAAATGGGTCGGCAAAATCTTCCGATATTTTCTACCGAGAAAATTTATTTCTCGGATCCGTCTCGGATCCGGCTAGGAAGCGATTATCGCCGGGAAATCGGATCGTTCCCGGATCAGATAACAGCATTAAAATTTTTTAATGTCTCGTCTTCACAGCGCCGTCCTACGGACGGCGCTGATCACAGTTAGAGTGACGTCAAACGCATCAGTGTGACGTCATGAATGAGTTAAGTGCATAGTATGAGTACATTACTGTTCGTTTGATGTCCGTTTGCATGTGTGGTTGTCTGTTTATTTGTATTTGAGTGTTTGTGTGTGTCTCCGTCTGTATGAAGGCTCGAAAATGGTAAAAAAAAAGGATTTTAAAACTGTCCGAATGACGTCACTGCCCATTATCCCTGGGTGGACACTTATCCCTGTCACACCGGCAGGGCAGTTGAAAGTGCTAGAGTAGAGACTGATGCTGACTGTTGCATGCTGAAATTTTCTGGCTGGAATTTGAATGCGTGAGTTAAACCATGGACCATAAATTAGCCGCCCACATCTACTAGTCACTAAGTACTACATTCAACCATGCAGGGACTTCCAATTCCCTGATTCAACCAAGGAGGTACTATATAGTCAGTACCTCCTTGAGTTTGACTGTACAAAGTAAAAGCAATGCCATGGCCATGGGCATGGGGCCTGGGCATTTATGATGATGAGGAGAAGGATGCTGATGATGATGACTATCACTATGCATGCTGATGATAATGATGATGGGGGTAATGGTGATAGTGATGATAACAATGATGATGATGAAGGTGACAACAATGAAGACGATGATGATGGCGTACTGTACTAAGGCATGCCCATAACTTGAGATGCATTTACCGATCCTCTTTGCAATTTGTATCGAGCATCAGTTCTTTAGTTTTAATGCTTTATGCCAAGTTGTGGGCACGCTTTGGAGAGAATGCCATGATAATGATGGTGATGATGAAGATGAGGAGGCCGATGAAATTATCAGGGCTCCACACATAACTTTTTTGTCAGTGGCCCGGTCGGGCCAGTGAAATATTTTATTCCCCTTTTTGGTGGCCCGAAAAACAAATTTACTGGCCCAAAAATTGTATATCATGAGTAAATGTTTTACTATTCAAAATATCACGCTTTCCTGATCAAACCTGTGATTATAGATGACATGGAAGAAAACTAGATTTTAAAAATTTTGTCAATATATCGGGTTGAAAATCTGCTTGCCTGATCGGGCCACCAAAATATGACTTTAATACATTTTTGCTGGCCCCGGGCCAGCGGGCCAGTGCGAGTGTCGAGCCCTGAAATTATGATGATGATGACAATGATGATGATGATGATGATGATGATGATGATGATGATGATGATGATGATGATGATGATGATGATGATGATGATGATGATGATGGTGATGATAATGATGACGATGATGATCATGATCATGATCATGATCATTGATGATGATGATGAAGGATGATGATGATGATGATGATGTTGGATGATGATGATTGATGATGATGGTGATGGTGATGATGATGTTGGATGATGATGATTGATGATGATGGTGATGGTGATGATAATGATGATGGCGATGATATTGATGAGGTTGATGTTTAATGAAAATGAATTTTAAAAGAGTTAAATAAAAATAAAACATTCTCAGGAAAATACTGGCTAATACCACACATACAACCATTGCCATAGGTGGGCATGGTCTGAAAATGAAGGCACACAACAGCAAAACATGCAAAAATTAACACTTGCAACAAATAAAGTATTAGCAATAAATGTTACCATTACAAACATCAATATTAACACATGTATCAGATGCTTACCCAAATGGTTCAATTTTGGCCCCTTTTCTGTAGAAATTTCCCAAAGTTGACATTATCGGAATAAATTTGAAGTAACGTTGACGTTACCGCCATACTGGTACATACAGATCACGTCAAGCATATAGTCGCCGATTTTTCTTATTTCTCGCGGGCGGGCACAGCGGGCACAGCGAAAATGTACCGTATACATCACAAATACTGTATATTTGGGCAAGTACAATTTGGCAAATCTTGTGTGGCCCCGGGCTCCGGGCTCGTGGGCCTGTGCTACTTTCGAGCACTTCGTTATGGTGTAAATAAGCTGTGTGACCAATGATGGGAACTAGACCCTGCTTAAGAGCGGCACTATTAGATTACTCATTAAAGGGACAGTCCACCTTTTACAAATCATCTGAAAAGTTTCCAGTACCTTGATGTGGATAAATATGACACCCATGTGAAATTTTAAATTGAACAATGCTGTAATTTAGATTGTATGAAGGAAAAACTACCAAGAAAAAATAGCAAAGATATCCTCTCTTCAATGTACTACATTTCGGCCACTTGATATGTTTAGCTGAATACAACTATCATGAACTTATTCACGAGAAACCTGTGTATAATGTAGATACAATTTCATATGCATGCTACAAAATACCAATCTCAAATGAAAGAAAGAAGGAATAGATCTTAGGTTTGAAGAATATATTTCAGTACTTGATTGATTCTTCGGTCATTAAGTTGCACACGGCAAACGCAGGCAGTTTGGCGTGCACTCGCAGTCTGTGGAACACTAAACATGTCATGCAGTATAACCAGGGAAGTAGAAGTCTGTGAAATGAAATTACAGACGCTGGGTTTTGGTATACATACAATATGCGGACGTGAGGGAAATAAAAAAAATGGCGTCACATGACGGGGTTTAAGAACTCCTTTATTTATTGGTAGAAGTCGTTTTATAGTATGAAATCTTCACAGAGAGTCTGGCATATTTTATTCTGATTTTTGCGTGCTAAGCTTCAAAACAATTAACCAGTAATTGATTTTTTCAAAATCGGTCTGTTAGACATATGGCCCCATATAGCCTGACTAGGCAAAGTAATGGATAGCTTTAATAGCGTAAACTCCCCACCGCGGCGGGGCCGTGACCCCATCGCAAACCAGACCATTCAACATGCATAACTAGTGCAATGCAGGCTGAACAGTACAGTATTGCAATGTGTGTATGTTTGGGCCAGGCCTGGCCACGGACCCCCGAGTATGATTGGGCGGTGCAGAGAGATCGATTAGCACCGCGCTACAGTAGCTAACGTGAACAAATTTACAGACGGGCGAAGGATCATGAATGGGACGATAAAAGACGTCGCACGTTTTATTATTTGGAGGTTTATAACCATTTATAACTCCACGAAAAGGAGGTTTCAAGCCCTAATTTTTTCAGGCAAGCTGGTAAATGACATTTTCTTTCATACAAGACAATAACCTCGCAACTTTTAAAATTTAGCTTGCAAAAGGCAGACTGTCCCTTTAAAGGGATAGTTGAGTTTTGGTATAGAGAGTACAGTTTTTGTCAAACTGAATTTTAGTAATCAAAACCTGCACCATTACATTACAGACTAACAGTTATAACTCCACCATGCTCAAAATGTATGCAAATTACAAACGGCTAAGTAAAAAGCCTGTTATCAGTCAAAAAGAGCCATTAAAACTAAAGAGGGCGCTCTCTCAAAAGTCATTTGTTTAAACCATTTTTTATAACAAATTGTGCATATGTGATGTTTTGTTAAAATAATGATTTAGAGATCATCCACAACTATTAAAAACATCTTTTGTAAATTTTGGAAAAGTGTGAGCATTTTTTTTATGGCTGGTTCAAAATTGTTGAATTATTGCCTTTAATTAATGCCTTTTAAGGGATAGTTGAGTTTTGGTAGAGAGGGCGCTAGACTACTTTTTTGTTGTTGTGAGGTAATGAAAAACTGAGTGTAAAATTTGAAAGAGCATAATATTTAAATAATAAAATCATCTTTGTTTGATCAAAATCGGTTCAGAGACGGCTGATATAACAATTTGTAATAAACCTGGGGCCCCAGGTTTATTAGAGAATTTTGAACCAGCCGTTAAAAATTCAAAAAAATGCTTCCTCTTTTCAAAAAGTTACAAAATAGGTATTTAAATAGTTGTTGGTTATTTCTCTATCTAATTACTATTTCAACAAAGCATCACATGCACAATATTTTATTCAAAATGGTTGAAACCGATGAGTGTTTAGAGAGCGCCCTCTTACGTTTTAACGGCTATTTTTGAATGATAACATGATCTTTACTACGTCATTTGTAATTTTGTGTTCCTTTCTAGTTATAACTATTAGTTTGTAATGTAATGATGCAGGTTTTGGTTACTAAAATTCAGTTTCACCAAAACTGTACTCTCCTTACCAGAACTCAACTATCCCTTTAATCTCTGAGTACCTAGTAAACCTTGGGAAACTTGGGATACAAAAATACAAACTTTAAATGTGAAGCTTAATATGAGTAACACACCTCTGCCTACAATGATAACATAATATTTAGATTTGTTTGATATTATTTTTGTTCCTGCAATTTACACTTGTTGGTAATAAATATTTTTCTCTATTTGTAAAAACACAGTGCTCAGCGCAGTGACAAATATGCGTATGATTCTTTATGAGTAATATCCATGAATCCAGTCTAATCTCCCTGAATCACACAGTGACGACAATCCTACAATACTCTCTGACATACATGCATGACTCACTGCCACTCAATTATTATTATTAGGAGTATCATAAATTATCCCAAAACATAGCTCCTCATGAATATTCATATTATGAGCCTTTTGATAATTGGCTGCATTCTTGGTGCAGCAGGTGTATACAAAACAGATCCTCATGAATAATCATGAGCATGCTGATCATTGGCTGCAGTCTGGACACAATCTGACTATCTTCCAAAACACAGCTCCTCATGAATATTCATGAGCCTGTTGATCATTGGTTGCAGTCCCGACACAATCTGATTATTCACCAAAACACAGATCCTCATGAATATTCATAAGCCTGCTGATCAATAGTTGCAGTCTCGACACAATCTGACTATTCTCCAAAACACAGCTCATCATGAATATTCATGAGCATGTTGATCATTGGTTGCAGTCTCGACACAATCTGACTATCCTCCAAAACACAGCTCCTCATGAATATTCATGAGCCTGTTGATCATTGGCTCCATCCTCCAACTGTGTAAATGCACAGGATGCCTTTAGAGTTAGTTTGGCTTCAGACACCATCACACCACAGCAGTCAGCATGTGCCGCTAACAGATCTATACAGTCAGTCTCCAAAGCTGGCACCCAAAGCTCCAGCATTCACATGTACTGCAGCACCACTTAGCATCCGCAGACACAGAGCCATACATTTATTAATCAAAGCTTTGCTTGGGAAGGATTATTGTATCAAAGCTGTGTCCGTGGAGTGCAGAGTAGGGCCTCCTATAAATTTGCAAGTGAAAACAACTTGTGTGCGCATCTAATGCATTTATAAAATGCCCTGCTGCATTTACAGTTCAACAGATTTTGTTTATTGTGACGGAAAGAAATAAGCAACATATTTGCAGGAAATTGGAAGTTGGATTTTAAAAAGGTAAACATTGTCTTGTGGAAAAGCTTCCAGTGTGACTGGGAAGGCACTTTGTGCATTGCCAGCTTTTATTGCCAGAAACTTTTGTTCCCCCTTGTGGAAAATTGAATCATTGAGTTTAAACAAAACAACTCTTTTTCCTGAAGTATTTGCAGACTTTTGGATCCACAACTTTGTTATTGAAGAGAAGATATCATAGTACATTTACACTATTTAACAAGACTTTTACTACCAAATTGGCAGAATTGTTAAATTATGAACAGCATTTTCTAATATTCTGGTAAGTATGTATGTAACTTATTCGGCAGAGGATGGATTTCAAATTGTGTTCATCTTTATGATGATCTGTTCATCTGTTATTATCACGATAGGTGTGACTTTACCTTTGTTTAAAGGTCTGATTGTAACAGGCTGTAAGTACTATTATCATACCATTCATACCTAACAGTTGTGCTTTTTTATAATCCAATGTAACTTACAAATGTATAAAAAAACACAGTACGATCGCGACTCTTAAATATGTGAATGGAAACGAAGAAATGGTAAATGTAAGTGAATTTGTTATGTATATTCTCATGATTTATCTCTTATTCACTTTTCATAAATGGCATTTAAATTAGGTACTTCTACATGAAGTTTGGACCAGTTATTTTTTAATTAGTAAAGTTGTATTATAATGCGTAGAAGACCATTATTTTGCAAATTAATGCTGCCACATGATCCATGCTGCCACAGAGTAAAGAAACACTGCTAAATGCAGATTGACAGGACCTTATCCACATTTGATACAAACACCCTTGATTTGCAGTTCTATGTAAACAAAAAACTGGCATTGGATTAAGAGCAATTTAGCTTGGACTGAAAGAAATTTAGTTGAAATTTATCGAAACAAAATATATGTGTATTAACATTTTAAATCTATATTTCATTTATGATTCATGATGTGGGCCATTCTTGGTCACGTGTGTGACCCAAAACATGACAAATTTTGAAATGGGATGCTTATATTTCAGTAAGTATATAAGACTATAATGAATTTTACTTCATATGTGACTTGAATATGTTGTAGTCTTTCAAACTTAACACAAAAGATTTTATAAGGATTACGTAACTCAATGTCAGAGGTCAAATGGCATGGGTCACGTGTGTGACTTCGCACGGAGCGCTTTTTTCATAACTAAATTTCATTTGGAAAATTCTTTAAAATATGAATAGCTATAATGTTCATCTTATTACCAGAGAAGTACTATACATTTTTAAGTACAACAATAGCAATGAATGAGAATTATATCAAACCGTTGTTTTTTATAGTACTTAATTATGTGGCAACGTCTGGTCACGTGTGTGACATTTTGGGGTGGTCACGTGTGTGGCATGTACAATATGAATGGAAAAATGGGAATTTTATAATATCGGGTTTAGAAAAGAATGAAAGGTTGAATTTTTACAAAGTTGGTATCAACCTATACAGGAAAGTGAGAAGAATGAGCTTGCTAATTATCCTTTTGATATCTTGATTATTTTCTGAATTATGATTATTAGAAAAATATTGAAATATGTAAATTTATGCAAATGAGTAAAAAAGTTTCATTTTAAACTTCAAATCATGTATTTCATGAAACTTTACACATGGATCATTCCAAAAATGAAACAAAACTACAGAAAAATAAAACTTTGATTTTTCTGAAAAAGTTTCACTTTTCAAAGAATGGCCCATGTACATAAGACACTTATGTTGCTGAAGACAGAATATACATGTAGTAGCTTATTTGCATTTGCGGATGTAAACAAATAATCGCATTAGGTTTAGAGAAATTTAGCTTGGATTTAGATAAATGTAGGTGAACTGTTATCTACCGGAACCAAAAATTATAATTTTTGAAACGCGTTGTCGCAAAGTAAAGGCATAGTTGAATAGAGAAATCAGTGCTAGCTAATCAACATTTGATGGAATCGCCCTTGATTTGCGGATGTAGAAAATGACATTGGATGAAAAGAAATTTAGCTTGCATGCAGAGATTTTGTTGAAATTTATCTGCCGGAACCAGAGAATGGGGAATTCATTAATTATCCATGCTGTACATTGAGCATGAATACAGACTGTACAGCTCTTGGCTTATCCACTTTATAGATCTGCAATCGCCCTTGATTTGCGGATATGTAAAAAAAAAAAAATTGACATTGCACACAAATCAGATAGGTGGCAATGACCAGTTCACGTTACTAATCAAGGTCAATGCCAGTGGTGTAGTTATCGGAGGCAGAGGGGTGCATCCCCCCCCCCTTTTTTTTGAGGGTGTTGCCCCTCCCCCTTCCCTCCTCCCCTCCTCACTGTCCTGATGTGGTAGATAGTCAAACCTGTGTCCATTATAGTGACCACCTGAGGGTAACAAGAACAATGACCACTGTAGACAGGTGACCTCTATAGAGAGGTTCCATCTCATTTGTTGTTGCTTTTTGCAAGGGGCCACTTGTGATGACTACTGTAGACATGTTGGCTGCTCTAGACAGGTGGCCACTAAAACAGGTTTGACTGTAATGAAAATATGTAATATGTGACCGGCTATAGCAAAACCCCTGCACTTGTCGGTAAAAATCAAAATATAGATTTTCATACCATTAGAAAGGCCTCATCAAAAGCTTTCATTTCATGCTTTGTTCTAAAAAATTTGGTCAATAATTGGCGAAGATATGATTGTTTCAATTTTACAATCATAAACCTTTTACACACATTATGTGAACTTAAAATTTCTTCAGAATATGAATTACAGACAAGTGCAGGGTTTTGCTATAGCCTGTCACATATATACATGTACACTAGATTTATTTGGGAGAGAAGTTGCCTCCTCCGCCATGAGTATCTATGCCTTTGATTCCCACGCTCCCACCCCCATCACTCTATTCAATTTGGTTCTGATACACCAAGGTCTATTCTCTGAGTCATTTTGATTTGTTGGCTGTGACACCATCATGGCTCCATTGATTTGTATGATCTACACATACATTATGTTTGCAGGCGGCGGCATTATTTTGTATCCAAGTCATGGCTAGTAGCAGATCGATTTTGGACTTTCCTATAAGAAACATGAAATGACCAGAGCTCCATATTAGCGCTGGTACGTTGGCCTCGGACCACTGAGAATTTGAGACACTGAATTTTACTTGCCCAACTGGGAAACCAATAGTTATCAACTGAAATATGATTATTTATACTATTTTGTATATATTTTTGTTTGGAGACAGCAAAATTGTATAAATCTCCAAAATATAATACACTAGCCTGACCGGGCTCATTCGTGTGGGGTGGATGGTAATAATAATAATAATAATAATAATGCATTTATATAGCGCTTTTTCCATGTCGAATGTTCAAAAGCCTCTATAACAGTCATGTTTGTCATTCATGAGAGAACATGAACAATATAATGAATGCAATTTAGAAACACCACACTTTCCCCTTCCTCAGTCACACTTCTATAATGCGCTTAACATATCGCCAGTTGAGAAAGAGAAGAGCGTTCATTCGCTTTCTGTTCTTTGGAGCTAGTCATGTTTACAGTTTGAAAGTCATGTGGAAATTAAGTGTATTTTATATCTATGAATGATATACATAAAAAGGATGAATATTCCGAAAATAAGGACATAATAATCAATAAACTGAATCTATTTCATCACATAGAAGAGGCTCTGACATACAGGATAGTGTACATATTAAACTCTATTTATAAAAAATAAAAATAAATACCTAGCCATTCTCGCTCTCACCTAATGGTATAATTTGGGGAACTCCCCTGAAAGACTCCCTGGAAAAAGAAGATGATTATGATGATGGGATGATGATGATGATGAGTAATGTAGACTCTTAATTAATTTGAAAAGTCTTGGATATCACTTAGGACTACTTCTACGTATGAAGCACAATTTCTGCATTATTTTAGAGGATAATGCTGCTGCTACTGCTGCTGCTGATGATGAAGATGATGATGATGATGCATTTACTGATGATTATGACTATATGATGATGATGATTATGATGAAGAAAAAGAAGAAAAGGATGGCAGTAATGAACGATGATGGTGATGATGATGTTGATGATTATGATAGTGATGGTGAAGATTATTTTTATGATAATAATCATATCATCATGAGTCTGATAATTAAATTGAAACACATTTTAGACTTGTTTGCCTAGAAAGTGAGTTGAAACACATAGCATTGAATTAAGTTAATATTAATAATATTGCATAATTTAATCACAAATATTTGTAAAAGTATTCCTTTTTAATATCTGCATTTTAGCCTTTGAAGGAAATACAGTAAATTTAATATTCTGAGGAAGCAGCTTGTCATGGTGCATCAGATTTAACTTGGGGAATCTTATTAAACATGACAGTTTAATTCCATGGTATTAAACTTCGGCTCAAGTATATAGAAATGGAAAGGTCATTTGTATTCAGCAATTTTTTTAGAACTTTCTTTTTCACAAAGAATTTCCGATTTTGGACCAATAAAATGAAATTGAATTGAAATTCATTGTATAAGAGTTGGTCTAACTCTAAATGATAGTAAAATGCATAGGCCTACTATCCTACAAGATACAATCTAACATAATGTCCAGTCTCATATCTAGGCATCCATGAAGGTTGTTCTAATTTCTAAAGCACATGATTTGCTGCAAATTTGTTGCATTTCTGTTCAATTTTGAATACTGATTGTACAGACTACACAAGACACCACCCAGAACAAATATTTAACAGTTCTTTTTTCTTAATCAAAAACAGTTTCACTACCAATTTGCTCAATATTACCTTCAAGTAACTTTACGCCTTTACATTTCTGAGAAACTCCTGTATTAAGATCAAGCTGATTTTCAATTTGAAGCATCAAATCATCTTGAAAAAATGAAAACTGTTTAAAATATAGTCCACAGTTGCTGCATTCGTGATTACTTGATGTAGAACATACGTGACACAGTTATGTTTGTATGGGTGACACTTATGTGTAGCGTGTACATGATTATGAGATGCATTGTGCGTGCATAATGACTGACCTACATGCAAAAATGCTCTCTCCACTGTACTGTACTGTGTAATTGGAAAGATCAATTATGCAGGATCGGAGACTAGCTGACTGCTTTGTAATTGGAAGTTTACATCATGCGTCATTGACCAAACCAAACCAGTGTGAGTTTTCACATTTTAAAGTCCTATAAGAGGTTTTTGGAAACCGTATACAAATATCTCATAAATCCTTTGAAATCACAAAACATGAACTGTAGCTTGCCTTGAAATTTGAATTTTACACCATAGGTCATTGACCAAACCAGCCAGAGTTTTTCATATTTTAAAGTCACATATAGGAGATTTGGGGAAACCACATTTACTGATTGAAATTACAAAAATAAAATCATGTTTGGTTTTGTTTTAATGCAACAATAAAATCATCTAGGTTTAAATTTTTAAAGTGACAAGATGTAGGTATTTTATCTAGTCTTTATTTTCTCAGATTATGTAAAGTGAGTGATGATTAGCTGTTAATTGTGTTTTCGCAGAATTCTCATGTGGTGGTAACCTACATGGGAATGAACCTTGTATATAATTTGCTGCTCTAAATTGTTGCTTCTTACGGGAATGACATTGAATTAAAGCTGTTGGGTAAAGAAAAAATCCCGGATCGTTCTCGGATCGGTAGAATTCAAAATCGCTAACGAGATTCTTGGATCGGATCGGATCTCGGAAAAAAATATTATTGCAATTTGCTCTGAAAAAAATGCAGCGTTGTAGACTTATCTTTCTTGTTTTATATGCCAATAATATTAACAATGTTGACGCTTTGAGGCATGCACATATCAATCTTTACAGAAAAACCGTTACAGACTATTCAGAATTAACTAAGTTTCGCAAGAAAAGTATTTTTTCCGAAGTGAATTGGGCCTAGAAATCGATCGTTTGTTCAGCATCGCGCCACACATTCACAGAACTCAGCCGGCCAGTCACGGGGAAACATCACATGTAAATTTGTACGATCTTCTTGGTGAGAGCCTTCAAAAAGTGGCTATAAATTAGCCTTTTTGTGATCAACACAATTTTGGTAGTCTACTTACATGATAACATGGCATTTGAAAGCTGAAAAGATTTTAAAAATTACCCCGAAAACAATGAAAAACTGCGCTGAATATATCGATAAATTTCCAAAGCACGTTCGTGAGGGAAGGTTGAAGTAGTTACGGTACCGGTAGCAGCAAGTTTTCGGGCCGCTGCACTGCTGGCATGTTTCACGGATATATTCGGGTCTTTGTTCTTACGCCAGATATGGATTCATCCGCGATCTGTTATGTATAGTTGTTATTATTTTACCGACTTTTTTAGTAGTTGTTTGCATTCCTATGGGGCTCAGTTTTTTTCTGTTCAGCTTTTAAACGCCATGCAATCATGTAAGTAGAATATCAAAACATTTAAACATGGTGCAAATAACCAAAATACGTATTTTGAGCCACTTTTAGAATGCACTGGCTGATCAGCTCGATCATACAGATATACATCTGAAGTCTCCCCGAGAGTGTCGGCCTAACTTTGTGTGCATTTCCGTCGGCAATATCGTTCAAATGGTAGCAATTTTGCGCATCCTGTTCAATTTTCGACTGCGAAATGAATTAACGAAGCAAGAATTTCTCCAAAATAACCACTCATAAAGTAAACAATATGATTCCCCCATTCTTTATTTAAATTACACTACTTAATGGACTGTCAAACATACACATTTTCAATTATTACTGGAGAAAATGGGTCGGCAAAATCTTCCGATATTTACTACCGAGAAAATTTATTTCTCGGATCCGTCTCGGATCCGGCTAGGAAGCGATTATCGCCGGGAAATCGGATCGTTCCCGGATCGGATAACAGCATTACATTGAATAATTTATATTATCTTTGTCTTGTTATTTTAAAGGCAAATGCCAGTAGTGGAAAACGCCCCACACTCAAAAAATGAAATGTATGCACTTATCACCAATCATGTGAAAGAATATATTTTTTACTAAAACGGGATTACCAAAATTTTGCCTGGAAACTGCCTACTAATTGATATATTTGGAAAATTATAAAACTGATTTGCTGCAAATTGAGTCGCTAACTGTTGTATGTTGATATGCACCCTGGTGCGCTGCGTGGTAATCCTATGGCAAATGCAGCACATGGTTTCACACGAGCGTATCGCACAAACGAACGTATAGATGTGGCCAGCGTATACGGGCCGAAATGACGGTGAATTTAGGCTCAATGTTAGCGGCTTGCATTTTAAACATTTTAACTGATATTTCTGCATTTAACAATACTAAGGTTCAGATTTGTCCACACATGCCCTTTTTTATTTAAACAATACTACGGTAATAAATTAATTTGGCCAATCAAGTTATTTTCGATAATTTTCCCAAAACGAGCATTTGGCTTTAAAGCATTTAAAATTGTATCAATCTCATTTATTTTAACCCCTTCACTATGGGGACATGTGACCCCATGTTGAGGCCATTACAGATGGGAGGCCTTATCCCAGGTCCCCAGAAAATGACTTTGATTAAAAGATTGAAGTCTGATCTACTTTCATCTGTGATTTCCCCACCCTAATTTTAGTGCAGATATGAGCAACACACTTTTAAATATTTTATTGCAAATAAATGTTTATAAATATTTCTTTGTTTTTCCTTCCCAATTGACAGGCGAAGAGATTGGTCCATTGTGACACTGAATTCAAGATGTCTTTCTTCAGCCCGATCACCAAGCTGAGGAGAGGAAGAAGTACGACCGTCGTCCCAGACAACCAGGAGGTGTACATCACTGAGGTGGACACACAGAAGAGGTAAGTACTAGTCAAACCTGTCTATAAAGACCAGCGGAAAATAGTGTTAACCTGTTCAGGACTGACTGATTTTACTATATATTCTCCATATACCTCAGCCCGATTATTTTTTTGACCAGTCCTGAATGGGTTAAATGTTGACTGTGGCGGGTCTTGATCTCTGGGTTACCATGCACTCAGGTGCTCTACCAAATGAAATCACAAAGTAATATATGGACAGCCTCCTTGATTGTCAACCCTGTGTATAGTGACCAACTAAGGAAGACAAACAAGTGGATCACTGTAGACAGGTGATTAAGGAAGACAAAAACATTGGTAAAGACAGGTGACCTCTATAATAGTCAAGTTCCATTGCTGCTTTTCTCTGCAGGGGATCAATTTTAGTGGCCTCTATGATAGGCAAGTTGGCTGAGCTATCAAGACAGGTTTGAATGTATTATATGTTGTCTTTGCCTTTTTTGTAATAATTTAATAATTTGAACATCAATAAAAAATGAAATAGATATTAGAAATCAGGTACTACATAGCAGATCTTGAACATTGTGGAAAGGGTAGAATAAAAAGTCAGGAAAAATGGCCCCCAAAGAACTATTCTCTCCATTCTCTTGCAAGCAAACATTTGAAATAAAAGCCTATTTAAAAACATATTTTCCATTTCCTTATACCACAAAAGAAAGTGTAATTCCTCCTGTTCTTATACTGTAGGTGACTAGGTGTTCAGAGTTCCAGAACTGAAAAAATAGTGGCACACCTAGATCTGTGTTTTTTTTTACCACCATTTGTGGAATGGAAAAGGGCAAGGCTTAAATGTCTCTGCTCTAGTTTGTGATTACTTTTCTTTTTTAACTGGAAAAATAATTAAATATCTGGAGCCTGTGTTTACCAATTTAACAAAAATCAACATTAATGTTGATACTGTATGTGTATATCTGTAGTGTCACAGACATTCATTAAACATCTTTTTATGCCTCCGCCAACGAAGTGGCCGGAGGTATTATGTTTTCGGGTTGTCTGTCCGTCCGTTCGTACGTAAGTCCTGTTTTCGTTCTCGCGATATCTCAAGAACCGGTTGATGGATCAATTTCAAACTTGATATGAGTGTACATATTGGGGTGACAATGATCTGAGTAGATTTTGGGGGTCACAAGGTCAAAGGTCAAGGTCACAGGGCGCAATATATAATGCAAAAATAGCTTGTAATGGCAAAATCTCTAGAACCGAATGTCAGATTTCAATCAAACTTAGGTACCTGAATGTATCTTAGAGTTTACAGTATTAATTCAGTGCATGTTAATTTTGGCTTGATATAAAGATTGTGTGATAGCGGAGGCATAATTTTCGACTGCGCGCAGTGGAAGATCCATATCTATTTTTTTACCAATTGAGGGGGGAAGGTTGATTTCTCTCTAGGCTTTTAAAAATCATAACCAGCTAATGCTTTCTGCACAACAAAGAAAAACATGTCCTTTTCCATTTCCATTCAGACATTTGAATTAAAAACATAGCTCATGGTAACCCTAACCCTAGCGTAAGGCTGACACACATACACACACACACACACACACACACAGACAAACAAATATATATATGTACACACAGTGGATGTGGTGTGACAAGTTGGTAGTGCGCGCGCTTTCCGATCATGAGATCCCAAGTTCGAACCCTGCCCACTGCCTTTGTCCTTCAGCAAGACAATTTATCCACAATTGCTGCTCTCTACCCAGGTGTATAAATAAGGACCCGGTAGGAGGTGAAAGCCTGTATGTGAACGATCTTCTTGAGCCCATGAGCGCTTGGAAGGAATGATCCCCAGTGAGTGGAGATGGTGCACACAATGTGTGCTGGCTTGCATTGTATCCTTTGATTGGGGGTAATATTATATACGGGTGTGCATAAACCAGGGTTCCGTAAATGGAAATAATCATCACCTCTGAAGTATATATATATGTCCACTGGAGGATTCAAGAGTTGGGTCACGTTTTCATTAGCTGCTAATGATGGCATCTGCAGTGGGGCACACTCTGAATGACGATCTTCCGATTCGCGGTGGGCACTGAGTCGGGCTATGAAAGGCAGTTTGTGTCAAAAGTTATTGAAATTTGCAGTGTGTAACGTTAAAGGGATCTAGTAACTGTGTTGACAAGTGCAAAAAGTGATGAGTGATTAATGTGATCTGATATGTCCACAAAGTAATGTGTGGAAATTTCACGTTGATTGGATATTTTTTGGCTGAGATATGAGCAAAAATGCAAAGAGATATTCACTTACTTTGTACACGGCTTAAATTATCCCATACACAATTTAACATCTGAACACTTCAATTGTAAATATCTTTTGAACGAAATGAAAATTTGAAAAACCAACATCTGCCCCGTTCTTTTATTGTTAATATCGTGAATATGTTAAGGTACGAGAGAACCACCAGAGTTCCAAGTAAGTTTTGAGGATTTGGACAATGTTACTAAGTCCCTTTAAAGAAGAGAAATCCATCGTGGGAATATTCACCTCCTCCAAAAACATAGGGTCACGTTTTTCATTAGCTGCTAATGATGGCATCGGCAGTGGGGCACACTCTGGATGACGATCTTCCGATTTAGGATGAGCACCAAGTCCCGCTAGGCGGCTATGAAAGGCAGTTCATGTTCGTGTCAAATATCATTGTTTACCCGATAGTGTTGTCGGTGGGTCCAGAAATGGAAATAATCACCACCTGCAATACTAAGTACATGTACAATGTATGTCCATCATGGGGTTTAGAATTAGTGTCACATTTTCATTACCACCAAGTGATGTAATCAGCAATGGGGTACACTTTGTATGGTATATGATGATCTTCCACAGAGAAACAAAGACAATACAACAAAAATATCTTATTGTTACTAGACAAGGGCCCCGTTGCAGAAAGAGATACAATCGATTGTAAGTTACGATTGATCGTAAGTCAGAAAATTTACGCGTTTCAACCAATCAGATTTGCGCATCTAGAACACGTGATGTGACTTACGATCGATTGTATCTCTTTCTGCAACGGGGCCCTTATGTTGAACCAAACCTTGCTCATATTTAATGAAATGAATAAATACATTGTAAACTGTCAAGTGCACATCAACTTTGACATGAATTGCCTTTCATACTAGGCATCCTTATTGATTTCGCAAAAAGGAAGAGAGGTACATAAGCTTGTATGTAGTGTGGATTTGACCCTTTCCTTTTGGCTTTTTATAATTTGTTTCTTTAAATGCATGAGCCGTGTCTTACACTCTCATGGTGTTGTGAATCAATAATGTCTCCTAGAGAGTTTGACTTCAAATGTATTTGTATCAATGTGCTGGTTAACAAGCGAAAGGTTCCACTAGTAGTACACAGCATGGTGTGCACATTCATCTCTATGTACATGTGTATGTCAGTTGTGGAGTGTAAATTATACAATAAATTCTACAGTGGTCGAAAAGAATTCAATTACCCAACCTTTATGGCATTTTACCAGCACACATTGGAGCCCAATATTAGCGTGATAGTTGGCGTGATAATTAGACAATTAGGGTTACATACTGTAGTACATGTATACGTGAAAGCTCATTATGAACAGTGGTGTCTGGTAGCATCCTGCTATATGCATCCTATTGCACCTGTTAATTATTTGCAAATTCTTGGTGACTTAATAGAAGAAATATTTATAGGGAAAAATTCTTCATAAATAGAGGGAGGGGGGGGGGGGGGGGCTAATTGTCATGTAAGAATAATTTGTATTGTTTAATTTTTAAAAAAAATAATAATTTGGTTTGTATGCCTACAAAGTACAAACATGTATTATGAATGAATCTCTCTCTTGGTGCGAAGACCAAAGAAAGCTAAGTAATTCCTCCATTTTTTCTGTGACACATACAGTATGTCTATTTTCTAACATTATACATACCGTATTTACCGGCGTAATCGCCGCATACTTTTTCCTCAAAAAAACCAAGCAAAGTTGGGGTGCGGCGCATACGTGGCGATAGTCAAATTTTCACTCTTGACTGACCTCAAAACAACACATTTCAGCAGGTGTGGGACTATTGGTTGTCTTGCACGTCTACGTTTACCCTGGCCTAGAATGGTTTCTCACCTTTTTTTGCCGATATTTGCTAAATCCGATACGTTTTTAACTTCAAAGTTACGAAACAAATGCACTGCCACCGCCGCGCTTGCCTGCCATCGATCTAGCTACGTGCGTTATGGATGCAGCGCATGATCGCATGATAAAGATAATGTATACTAAATGGTTTTGGCAAAGACAGCAGAGCGCCGCGTACGCGTGCATGTTTACGTACGTAAATATTTGTACATGTACATGCGTAAGCCAGCTGCGCTGACAATCTCGTATAAGTGCTGGCAATCTCGTAATACATGTAGCGCTAGAGTTCTCGTTCCTATTCAGGAAAACTATATTTTTGCTCGAAACTAAGGTCATTCTGAATATTTTGTAACTATATTTTCGTAAATATTGTTAAAGAAATATATCAAGATGAGGAGAAAAATTTTGAAAACCATTAAATTCCCGCTTTTTTTGTCGCATGTTTCCTAGCGCACTTTTCTCCCACTTTTTTTTT
Source organism: Echinarachnius parma (assembly GCA_037951105.1). Classification (NCBI taxonomy): domain Eukaryota; kingdom Metazoa; phylum Echinodermata; class Echinoidea; order Clypeasteroida; family Echinarachniidae; genus Echinarachnius; species Echinarachnius parma. The sequence continues at coordinate 64,891 of JBAMJV010000502.1, read as the reverse complement.
TTCAATTTCAATGCTCAAAGTCCGCATGCGGCGTTTACGCGGATGCGGCGATTACGCCGGTAAATACGGTACCTCTTTGGATACACACGTTAGTTGTGCAAATTAAAAAACTATGAAATGGAAAACTGCGATTGATCCCAGCGCAAACTTTTATACTTTGGGATTTAAAATGTTTTTAAATTAATAGTTCAAAGCTTTTAATTATGCAATTTGTCTCAACATGTTTGTTTGGTTTAATTGCTGCATTATCATGCGCAAACACATTCAATATTGACATTACATCATGGGTACAAAAGTTTTTAGTACTCAAAATAAGTTGAACAAAATAAAGACAGATTAATAACCAAAATGCATGAGACCTTTATTTCTCTAATATCAAGGATGCGGTACAGTATCATTGATAAGAGGAACTTTGTCATTTGACATTTACATGACCAAAATCAAATTTACCGCTACTAGACTTTAAAAAAAAACACCCATAAACAAAGAAAATTTCAGTATAACATAAAAAGACCACAATATCAAATAAATAGATTGCAGTTGTGTATCCTGTTATGAATGACGTAGAACTTACTGACATTTACCCTATCAAATTTATCCCCAATCCGCTAAAAATGCACAGGCTGTCTATAAAAGAAAATTAAAATCGTATTATAATAAAAGTTTAATTTTGAAATTGCATACAGGAGCAGGACAGTTGTATGTTGGATAACTCCATCCATGTCCTACAATAAAATGCAAGATATTAACCCATTGTCCATGGGAACCTGGTGGGCACTGTATTAACTCTATGGAGATTGCAGGTTAATCTTTGCAAGTTGCGAAGAAACCTTTAGGTGCTATGCACAGCCCCATGTGTGGTAGTGTCGCTACATTAATGAACCAAGGTGTTGCACGGAAGTGTGAGAAACGCCTTTGAACGCTGTGTATCGCTAACCCGTTCAGGACCGGCCCTGCAAATACTCGGTCAGGGTCTACATATGTACGGAGGATGTTTGGTGTACCTAAAATCAAACCCAAAGTCTTCTCGGGTTAAGAATGACGTAAACCTTCTTGACATTCTCCACAATCTAATTCACCGCTAGCAGACTGACATTGATGCACCTGTCCACAGTTAAGGAAATTCAATTTTGATAATTTCATTTTGAATTTTCATACATGGTGCTTGTACTATGACTTCATATACGTATGCAGCAGCTTTTATTAGCTCTAGAACTTCATTCATTGTTGTGCAATGTATATGACAATGACCTTTCCAAGTTGCTTTGAAGAAGTCTTTCATGCATTATGTCGCTGTCACACTTCCCCATAAAGCATTGGCATACGGGCCATGGAAAGCAAACCTAGAGACAAAGATTTTACGGCACTGTTAACCCGTTCACCTCGAGATTCTGAAATCCCCATAGACTTTGTACATAGCCAACCCAGTTCCTGTAAGCAATGGGTCAACACCAGTAAGTCGCGGGCCTCGTAAAGCCACGGAATAGCCATGGCAGACACTCCTCTACGGCCACTCCAGGAATTGAACAGAAGCGCCATATCTGTTGACAGGACTGATTTTATGTGGCAGTATTTTGAACATTTCGGAATCCAGCTCTGCCTTCAAGTAACGTATCACGTATTGCCACAAAATAGCCACATTTCATTGCATTCCATGAAATGGTTATTAAGTGGCTTTTACTGCAAGGCTTTACAGGGAAAGTGTGACAGGGACATTGGTCCCACGGAGCCCCATCTGTTGTGGTGTTGCTACTGTAATGAACCTATACATGTGTGATGTGCTGATGTGGGAACGGGACTTCACACCCCATCTAAAACCTGCCCTTACCCCAACAAATGACTCACATTGGCCTTAACCCGTTCAGGACTGATTGCTTTTTCTTTAACATGCAGTCCCCATAGACCCAAGCTGGAGTATTTTCGGGACCAGTCCTGAAGGGTTAACATAGAAATTAAATCCTTTTACGTCTGATGAAGATTCTGCTAGGCTCAAAAGCTCAGGCCCTCTTGACTACAACTCTAATACACAGGGGTTTTTATTTCATATTCACTGGATTGTGATACCCCTTCAAAATGTAAAAATCCTCATACTACATAAATTGTACATATTTGTGTTTTGGGAACGCAATGATTCATGTCCTGATTAACAATGTGTGAATGAACTACTTACATACATTGTAGTTATACATGCATATGTGGGGAAAGTGTTTTTTTTTTCATTGAAATACAATCGTTTGTGTTCAGCTGTCTCTTAACTTAAATTTCTGAACTGTTAGATTTATTTTCTTTTATTTGCACTTGTCCTGCAATGTCTATGAACACTATTTTTTAATTTATAAAACCCAATCTTGACCACAACAAAATGTTCCATTGACCCATTGCCAACAGGGACATAGTGTACCATGTGTAAACTATATGGGAATTGTTATATCTTGTAGACAAGGTGTTAAATAATATAAAGACAGAGCTCAACACTGTCGGGCCGGTCAAATTTAAAAAACGGTCTAGTCTACTTGCCGGATTGGTCAACTAACATTTCTGTTCAACTTACAGAGAAAAAGGAAGGAAAAAGGAAGGACTTTTTATCAACCTAGTCTAGCAGGAAACTATTACACAATTACAAAAATCTTTTTAAAAATGAAAAGAGAGGTCTATAGAAAATGTTCAATGTAAGATTTTGCAAGCCCTGATAAAGTAAGGAAAGATTATGACTATCATTATCATTTTTACTTTTGTTTAGCATTGTTTGTTATTCGGGCAAGTAAACTTTTTGTTTGCGCAAGTTAAATTTGAAAATTAATTATTTTACTTGCCTGAACAGGCAAGTAGAAAAATAGTTGGGCCATGAAAAATAAATGTTTGGATTGGGGTAACCCGCCCGACCCTAAAAATACCGCCGACCCTTAAGGTTTTTTCTGATTTTTTTTTTTTTTTTCAAATTGCGATATGTGTTATGTTTGTGTTATATGTGTGTTTTTGTGTATTTGTGCGAATCCTGAAAAAAAAATAAAAAATACAAGAACAAAAAACCCCTACCTACCTACCCTAATTTTTGGTTGCCCGTTACTCCAATCCAACAATTTTTTTTGTTTTGGCCTTAGTGTGGAGGCTTGATACAGATAATGGAATGCTTCTTACAATTAAATGACAGTTTATTTTTATTTACGAGATTGATTATTGTGAGACATGCAGGAATATAATAAATAAATAAATAAAATAAATAAATAAATAAATCTACAATGTATTCACATCTACCTCTGATAGTAAGATGTGTTCATTTACATTAATGCTTTGAATGCCAGGGGTTTTACAGCTCTATGGTATGTGTGTGTATTGTGTGCTGCAAATATGTGACATTGGCACTCAAGTACTTAGAGAGTAACTTTGTCAAATCTATTAAAATCACTTGGAGCTTTCACTTTTCTCTTATTCCTTGTTGTTTGGCTTAAATGGTAACTGTAACAGAAGAATAAAATGGGTTTTGATTTTTCAAATGTCTTCCTAATTATAGAAATATTTATGACCCAATTGTAAAAAAACATTCCAGAATGTGTTTTGGATTTTAGTTATGATCAGTAGGTGATCAGTTTTCATTTTGTTCACTGTAGGTAAACAGTGTTCTTTTTCTATGACACTATTACACATGATCATTCAGAAGAATATTACAAGGATATTTTTATATGATTTAAATCTCAAATATATATCACTTTCAGAAAAACCTGATAAAATAAATGGATCACTTTAATCCATGTACTGCAAATCGCTGTAAGAGTATGATCAAAGATACCTCAGGGCTTTTTTTTGTGTGTGGTGGAGGAGGAGGGGAGGGGGGGGGGGGCACCTCACATATATATATACAACATGAAAATGGAAACGTCCTTGAAGTACTGAACTTGTTTCGACAGAGCACTTTGAAAAAACTTATGCTTTGGAGAAAAGTTTTTGATCGCAGTCTGCATTTAAAGTGCCACTTTGCTCAGGGGTATATCAGCTAAAGTATGCAGCCAGGGTGTAATAAAAATAACCCAAGTTCTATATTCCAATACTCCACAGCTCCTCCTGGCCTTCCAGAGGTAAAGGTGCAAGAATTTGCAATGGCTCCGGAATAGCCCGGAGAGGAATTCATGCAGTAAATTGTACTTGGGCACTTATTCATGTTGTGCTTACACACTTGAAGTGCTTTTATAGATGAAGGCATAAAGTTTTCTGGGTTACAATGGGGCTCAGAATGACTGATTTACCAAACTAACCCAGAGGCGGAATGACTTCTTTTTAAATGTTTTCATCCAAATGGCCCAGAAGTGGAATTATTGTACTTTATTGTTAATTTTTTTTTCAATAACTGACCCAGATTGACATGATATGATTTTTATTTGTATCGCCTGTGACAAAAATGTGGTGATCCAGACATAAGAGAAAGTCAAACATGTACATACATTCCTGGGCCCCGTTTCAGAAAGAGATGCAATCAATTGTAAAGTTGCAAAAGTAATTTGCAAGACAGATCATGTGACTAAATGCACAAATCTGATTGGTTCAAATGCATATATTTTCTGACTTGTAATTAATTGTAACTTACAATTGAGTGCAATTCTTTCTGCAATGGGGCCCAGGGCAGGCAACCAAATTTTGGTATGCAAATACTAATTTTAGTGGCCCGGCCTGACTTATTTTGTATACAGTCAGACATGTCCTAGCAGCCACCTGTGTGTAGCAGCCAACCTGCCTACCTATGAAGTGGCTACTAAACGTGACCCCCTGCAGAGAAAAACAATGTTACTGAACCCATAGAGGTCACCTGTCTACAATGGCCACTTTTCTTGATAGTCGCTATATACTCAGGTTTGAATGTGATATCATGGGATGCATCTGTCCAAATGTTGTGCTTCATTAATTTACTCAGTTTATGAATTGGGCATAGATTTGATTAGTACTCACATGAATTGGGCATATATTTGGGACCGGCCTTAACGGTTTAAGTGTTTGCAATAAAATTATAGTAGGCATGCACACTTTTGAGTGCTCAAATTATTATAAACACGCAAGCTTGTGAATCACAAACTGAATGCCAAGGACAGCATGCATGCGTAAACCTGTGATGCATGGCTTGATATTTCATCCATCGTATTCACTCGCTCCTCCCTCAAGACCCGCGGTGTGAAGTCATGGAAAAAAGGGATAATTGCACAAGGGCGGTGGAGCATTTGTAACCCTTTGAGCACCAGGTATTGTGCTAGATTTCTTGTTCCATAGAGTACAAAAGTAGTGATACTACTTAGCTTACAAAGCAAGCTTTAAAAAAAGGTTATGTGTCACCTATAAGAATAAATCCAGTTGCAACTAACATTGGATGCATTATATTTACTAGTAAATTACCCGTCACCAGATCTTTGAGTAAGGAAATGTATGTTGTATATAAATTTATTTTTATTTATTCATTTATTTTTTTTAATCTGTCTTGTAAAAAATTGGGTCAATTAAAGGGAAAGTTGAGTTTTGGTAGAGAGGGCGCTACACATGATAATTTTTTTGGGAGATAACGCAAAACTGAGTGTAAAATTTGAAAGAGCATAATATTTTAATGACAGAATAAAGTTTATTTGATGAAAATTGGTTCAGAAACGGCTGAAATATCTATAAATATAACAATTTGTAATAAACCTGGGGCCCCAGGTTTATTAGAGAATTTTGAACCAGCCTTTAAAAATTCAAAAAAATACTTCCCCTTTTCGAAAAATTTCAAAAGAAGTTTTGTAATGTTTGTTGATTAATCTCTCTATCTAATCATTATTTTTACTAACCTTCACATGCATGACATTTTATTTAAAATGGTTTAAATCAATGAGTTTTAAGAGAGCGCCCTCTTACGTTTTAATGGCTCTTTTTGAATGATAACATAATTTTACTACGTCATTTGGAATTTTGTGTTTCTTTCTAGTTATAACTATTAGTTTTTAATGTAATGATGTAGGTTTTGGTTACTAAAATTAAATTTCACTAAAACTGTACTCTCCTTACCAGAACTCATCTATCCCTTTAATGGAATAACATAATTTATGCAGTCTTACCCGGATTTTGAGGTTTGCTGAAGACGGGAGATGGCTCACTGATTGAGGGCACAGGCGGAAGGCCGGATTGGTTGTTTAGTTGTGGAAGACTTCAGGGAATACAATGTTCTTTGTTAGCCACATGATTTCTCCCTTGCTGTTCACGGAGTGTGTTGATGTCAGGGCAGTGATGTTCCCGAAGCTTCTAGCTCTTGACAGAGCAACGTAGAGCTGACCATGCGTGAATGCTGGTTCTGGGAGGTACAAACCAACATAGTCCAGTGTCTGCCCCTGAGACTTGTTGATGGTGATGCTGAATGCTGGTCTCAATGGGAATTGCCGTCTTCGCAGGGTGAATGGTAATCCCGAGTCTGATGGTGACAGGGTGATTCTGGGTATCAGAACCTTCTTGCCACTGTGATGCCCAGTTCTTATCTCACACACAATAACATGCTCATCCAGACTCTGGATGACCATTCGGGTGCCATTGAGAAGTCCGCGTGCCGGGTCGAGGTTTCGTAGGAGCATGACTGGGGCATGAACCTTGAGGGTCAGGTGATGAGGTGGAACCCCAGATGGAGTCAGTGAGTTTAAGAACTCAGTAGGGTACAGTCCTGTGTGACTTTCATCTTCCACACTGTCTGCGCTACTGTAGGTGACCGGCTGCCCTGGAAACTGTTCCATCATCAGTTCATTAATGGAGTCAACGATGCTGTTTTTTGTTGTCAGGATTGCCCGCGAGCACAGGAAGTTACTGTCCAGGTGATGTGTTGGCACATCTGGGAAGACGTGATCGATGAGGTCCTGCAGGCAGCTATCTTTTGACTGGAGAGAGATGCTGGGAGGGAGTGCCACTGTGTCCTCTTCCTCGCTGTCAGGGGAGGCAGGCTCAGTACCATCTCCAATTCGGAGAAGGTACTCCGGGAATGCAGCATCTCCAGAGGCGGAGGCTCTCATGTTCTGCTTCAGACTCAGCACCTTTACATGTCTCCAGAGTGTTGACCTTCTAACACATGCCTGGACTATTGTGGCTCTGCTACCATGACGGACAACTGGAAGCACCTGTCGAAAGTCTCCTCCAAAGGCAACCACTTTCCCTCCGAATGGTTTCTCCGACTTGGTGAGATCACGGAGAGACCTTTCAAGGCACTCTATCACCTGTTTGTGTGCCATGGGTGCCTCATCAAAGATAATGAGGCTTGCCTCTTTGATGAGCCTGGCTAGGTCAGTGTTTCTGCCAATGTTGCAGGTTGAATTCTTCAGAATAGGAATGGGTATCTTGAAGGTGCTGTGTGCAGTGCGAGCAACATCTAACATCTCGGCTGCTATTCCTGATGTTGCAACAGCAAGGACAATCTTGCCTTCTGACCGGAGTGTGGCAGCCATTGTGTTGTACGTAAAAGTCTTGCCTGTCCCACCAGGACCATCAATAAAGAACACTCTGTGTTTGGCCTTATCAGGGTTGGCAACGGCTCCAATGATTTCACTGTACACCTGCGCTTGATCTTGGTTCATTTTCTCGATGTTTCTGGCTGCTTTCTCTCTTTGTTCAGCTGCAGAAAAGACTGTGAACTGATGAATGAGGTGGGAGACCGCTTGCTCTTCATGTGCCTGTGGCAGACCAGCGTAGTCGTCGAGTTGCTTGCCGTGGATCTGCAGGTGACGTCCTATGTCCAGGAGAGCAGTGTTGACGACATCATTGCTGGGGTCACCGTCTGTCCTCCCATACCTGTAAACATAGGAGGCAATAAAATCGTAATGTGCACGTATGTATATTTAACCCTAAAAGGGCCGGGCTATTTGAGGTCTTCAGCAGGCCAGGGGGGGGGGGGGGCATTATGGCCCCCCTCCAAGATCTCGGCCGCGGAGCGGCCGATCGCCGTAAAAATGTGCACGCATGATAAGTGAAGTGTATAGAATACAATGGTAATTTTTAAAATTTTTGAAAAAATCTATTCATTTGCATATTTTTGGTAATTTATGCAAATAACTCATGAAATTCATATTTTTACCCATAAATCATATATTCTTCAATGTTAAAGTCTGGTTTTCACTATATATATTCTTTAGAGCATTTGGAATGATAATCTGACAAAAAGATTTGGAAGAGCTCGGTTCTTCCTTATGTTTTCTATTGTTTTACGAATTTCTTATGTATTTCTGTTTTTTAAACTTATGTATTTTATTGTTTTTTTGTTTATTTTTTCTGACTATAATTTAACTATTTTGAACCCCAAAACCAACATATAAATTGTAAACAACACCAAATAACTAATGATAAACCACATTTTACGAAAATTGATATTTCCATATGTTTTGTACACAAATCATGAAATTGAGCGATTTTCGGGCTGACATGCATAAACAAAAGGTCACGTGACTTTGTAACGGTAGGTCCGATTTCCAAAAGAAAAAAGCCACCAAGCAGCGGCGCGTCATGTAACAGTGTTTTGGAGCAATACAAAAAATCGTGGAGGGGGGGGGGGGGGGGGTGCCATTATGGCCCCCCCCCCCCCCCCGGCCCTATTAGGGTTAAATGCATTTAGCATGATTTTGTCATACTGTTTACTGTACTTACTTACCTATGGTACTGTATGTCCTCACAGAGAGTCATCTTGTGACGATCCCACAGCTTGCCTGGTTCTGCAGGTTCTGCGAAGACCAAGATGATTGCAAACAGGTGACGGAGTTGGACGGGCATTTTGTGCTGAGCTGCTTCATGGAGACAGGAGTCCCACTCAGTGTCGCTTTCCAGAAGACCAAGTCTCAGGGCTGTCTGTTTGAATGTTGAACAGATGGTGCCATCATCCAGTGTTCGGAGATCCACGAAGCTGGTTTTCCCTCGCAAATGGGTGAGAAGTATCCTCAGGAAGTATCTCTCTCCTTGTGATGGACATGCCGTACACATTCGCCCAATTGTGTTTCCTGCCTGTCTTGGTCTCCACTCTCCTCTTTGAGGGTTCCATGTATACCTCTCAGGAAACTGTGTGTATAGCAGTTTCCTGGCTTCAGGATCTCGTTTGTTGGTGCTGAACCATGCCATCAGTGTCGTGTCTTTAGCTTTGTCAAGAGCGTCTGCTGCATGGCCCTCCTTGAACAGTACCTGCTGCTGCCCCTCCAGGTGTACACTCAGTCGTTGGATGGCCGGTGCTCTGTCATGGAGATCATAGTGGAATATTCGCCAGCATGCTTCCTGTGGTGTGATGTATCTGGCATTGACAAAGTTGCTGATCTCATCGATCTGTTTCGGTGGTTCTGTCCGATTCCCACTGCTCTGTTGTACTGACGGCGCCTCGTGAGTAATCTCAGCTGTGATCATGTCATTGCCCTTGAAGATGTATTTGTAGAGGTACTTCACAGCTCTGATGGAATTGCAGACCTCAACATTGATGTGGGTGTTGAGCAGTGTTGCCAGGTATGGGTTGTAGGGGACTACCCAGCTGTTATCCATAGGGATCTTCTTGCTTCCATCTGCTCCGGTGATGCTCTTGACGATGGTGGATCCGTCATCTCGGCGTCTGTAAATGGGATACCCATCTTCATTGCTCTGAGATACCTCTGAGAATGCCTTTGGGTACCCCTTTGAGCAGACACCATCTTTCATACATGGGGAGGAAAGGTTCAGGTGTCCACATGGGCCATGCATCATGTGGCTGGTGACAGTGTTGTATAATTCAGGCAGGTTGTTGTCTGGTATTTCAGCTGATACGAACTTGTCAAAGTCATCTGCTGTCCAAGGCTTGTCTTCTGGTGCCAGGATGGCGAGAATGTGTGTATGTGGTAGTCCTCTCTTCTGAAACTCCACAACACTGACAAAGGCCTTCACCTTTCCCAGGACATGCTTGTGTATTATCTGATCAAGCATCTGCTTCATCTTCAGCATGAAGACGCGGACAACAATATCAGGTCGGTCACTTGCTGTCTGATGTGGGAAGAGAGCTTCTTTGATCTCAGGCCAGTTCGGATTGCACGTCATAGTGATGAAGAGATCTGGCTTCCCAAATCTACGGACAATTGCCATGGCATCTTGGTAGTGCTGGTGCATGGAGCGAGGACTCCCAGTGAAAGTGGCTGGCAGGACAACCAAGCGGCCGATATTCTTTCCGTCTGTGTCCCCACTGTTGACAGCATCGCTCAGTCCTTGGTAGAGTTCAGCATGCAGTTTATCTTGGTTGTACCTGTGGAAAGTCAGTCGCTGGCTTTCGATCTTTGCGTACATGTCCACAACATACTGCTGCAGTAACCTCCCTCCATGCAAGATAGTGCTGAATTCTTCCCGCACCATCAGCCTGTGGGCATAGTACTGCATGGGAGACATCTTCTGGTACCTGGAGAGGTTGATGCCAATCTGCCAGCCAGTTTCTCCTTGTGGGAAGAGGAGAACATAGTGCAGTGGATCATACATCCTGTGAGTTTCGTTGATTCTCTTCAGAACGTATCCTTTTGGATCATCACTTGCTCGCCGATAGAGTACGATGTCACGGTGCCCAGGTTCTTCTCCACTCCCTGGCATTAGTATGGCCACATCCGAGCTGGTAGGTAAGTTGTATCTCCTGGGATCACGGCCAGTCTCCTTCAAAACCAGGCGGACCTCACCAGCATCATCCCCAGTTTCCTTGATTGCGTTGGCGGCGTGCTTGTACTGCTTGATGTATGGATTAACATCATGCAGCACTTTTTGCAGTTGCAGCAAGCACTCAGTTTGAAGTCCAGTGTTCCATTTCATTCGGTTTGTCAGTTCATTTTTGGCATCATAAATCAAGATCTGGCTGAACTTTGGTTGCTCACCCTCCTCAGGAAGAAGCTGTCCGGTGCGGTGGCAGACGGTGCCTTGTATTCTAAAGGTGGGTGGACCATGGCCTTGCAGGTACTCTTCTTTGACACCAAGTGATGTGAAGGCCAGACTTGAGTTGTATGCACGGATGTTCGACCGGAAAGATGCAGCCTCCTTGCCAGGCTCTGTGAGCAGTCTTTTCAGAATACCCGGAGGCTCAGGAAGAGGTGGCAGTACAACCTTGCCTTGGGAGCAGCAAGTGGAGAACTTCGCGGTGTTTGCCTGCACGGAACCTGTATGGGTCTCCTTGCTCCACATCTTGGCATTGCATCTGCAGCAGTCCACACTCATGGCACCTATGTCCAAGACATCTGGCAGGACACATACTCCCTGTGTGTACTCTTCTAACATATGAATGGCCTTGCGCTGCATGGCGGTCTTTGATCGTATATGCTGTGCTTTAGCCGTCTGCTGTCTGTGCATTTTCTGATCCTCATTTTCTGTTGCACGTGCGCTTGCATTTCGTTCTTTATTCATCTGTAGCCTGTGTGTTCTGTCCTCTTCATCTTCTGTTGCACGCGCTCTTGCACTTCGTTCTTTATCCATCTGTAGCCTGTGTGTTGTGTCCTCTTCATCTTCTGTTGCACGCGCTCTTGCACTTCGTTCTTTATCCATCTGTAGCCTGTGTGTTCTGTCCTCTTCATCTTCTGTTGCACGCGCTCTTGCACTTCGTTCTTTATCCATCTGTAGCCTGTGTGTTCTGTCCTCTTCATCTTCTGTTGCACGCGCTCTTGCACTTCGTTCTTTATCCATCTGTAGCCTGTGTGTTCTGTCCTCTTCATCTTCTGTTGCACGCGCTCTTGCACTTTGTTCTTTATCCATCTGTAGCCTGTGTGTTCTGTGCTCTTCATCTTCGGTTGTACGCGCGCTTGTATGACATGCAGCATCTAGTTGCAGTCTTTTTTTCTGTTGCTGATAATCTTCATTCGCGCGAGCTGCTCTTTTACGTGCTGCTTGGTGCTTGGCAGCTTGTCGAGTACTGTAGGTGCTCAGCCGTGGTCTCTTCTTCGGAGGCATGATGCTACTGTTGTGCAGGATTGTAGATACTGCATAGAAGTGAGATAAAAGGTATTTGTATTAAATAATCACCCACAATGGGCCACACATGTATGACATACACAGATACACTGGGGGGGGGGGGGGGGGGGGGGGCTTGTATGCAGGCAGATGCCATGCTGACATACTTGTTACATAGTTAGGGTATACATGTGCCATTGTTGAAGTTAAAGGTATGGTGAAATCTCGGCTTTGATTCAGGTTTATAGATTTGAATATGTGCCTATATTGATATACCACACTATTTTTTCAAAGAAACTGTTTAGTTGGGCAAAAAAGGGTACATTTCATGCAACATTTTGGCGTCGGCGTTCCATACTCTAAAAAAAGTGATTTAAGTCACCGGCACTGGTGATGTCATGTATGACGTCATGAACATTTGTTTTTAGAAATTTCAAATTTGAACTTGATTTTCCAGAAGAGTGTCAAATATAAAGACAAAATAGTGAAAATCAGTTGAATTTGTGGACTATACGTTGAGATATGCCCATCCAAATTAATTTTACTTCAATGGGCAATCAGTGGTATAGAGCTCTGGTAATAAGAGCTCTATAATACACTGATTGTCCATTGAAGTAACATTTATTTGGATGGGCATATCTCAGCCAATAATCCTCGTATTCAATTGATTTTCGGTACTTGGTCATTATTTTTGACGTAAATCACTTTTTTTGGTGAAAACGCCGACGACAGATAGTTGCATAAAATGTACCTTTTTTGCCCAACTTAAGGAATTCTTTGAAAAAAGAGTGTGGTACATACGTATATCAATATAACCATATATTCAAAGCTATAAACCTCAAAAAAGCCGGGATTTCACGTCACCATACCTTTAATCACAGTGCCGAAGCTCACATCTAGCATCCTGTGAACCCAGGAGTTAATTAGTTCCGGCACAAACTGCCTCCACCGTGTGCCGAGGTCTGTACCACAGCTAGCACCAATGGTGGAAACAGGATGGCATCTAGCTGATATTACTTTTTGAAGGTCCACAGTACAGTACTTCCTACATCTACTATACTTGATAGTCTTCAATCAACGACCACGTATGATTTATGTGCTTCAAACTGACCACTGGTCAAACAGTTAAATGTCTAAATGTAACTTCGTATACTGATTAATATAGTAACAATATGCCTAGCAGGCACCAGATTAATGAACAAACATTGCTTCCCCTGTGAATTAATTAAAAAGAGGAATTTCTGTGTAATTGTTAAATGCACATCAGTCAGCTCTGTCATAAAAGCTGAATCGAACAGAATAAAAATTAATGGAGAAAGAAGGGGGAGACACACCTTTAAATTTCATGAGCTAATTACTCATTTAAATTAGCCATTATAAATTAAAACTTCCAAAAACTTGATAGACATATGCACACTATCACGGTGGTGTGGTAGCTCATTTTTCAATCTAGTTGGGTGAACAATTATAAACACATATTTGGGTAGATTCAAGCATAACCGTATTTAATTTGCAGAGGTACTGCACTATGGGATCATGATTTGATGTGTATACTATTGGAAGTGATTTTAGTGACTTGTACATTCCACAAAAAATTAAGAGAACAGTCGTTTACTTTATTAAATATGTTTTATAACTCTTTAAAATGTCACGAAAAGCAGCAGGCTGAATTGTCGTATGGACGCTGTGCAGATATTGGGCCCCCTACGTCGGCGGTGAAATCTAAGTGCTGTTTGGTGCTTCGGCTAGAATGCCTACGCGCATTCTGTGACACTGGCTTGTAGCTTTATGGCGGTCCTACTAATCACCGCGAACACCGTGAATCACTACGAAGCACTACGAAATCACTACTAAGCACTACTAAGCACTACGAAGAGCAAAAAGATAGCATTTGGAGCGCATGTAGAAGTAGATGAGCAAAAATGCAAAGTGATGTTCACCAACTCCTTGCACTTGTACACTGTTTCGACGATCAATTGGATAATTCAACATCTGAACACTTCAATCGTAAATATCATTTTAACGAAAGGGAAAGTCTGGCAGCTACCATAGTCTACCTCTACGTGCGCGCATTAAACGTAGTTTTTAGTACAGGGCGCTCTTCGCAGTGCAATCTTCGTCTTCGTAGTGCCTCGTAGTACTGCGAAGACATGCTCTTCGCGGTGCTTTGTAAGGGTATCGTAGTGCTTCGTAGTGTGCTTAGCAGTGCTTCGCAGTGCTTCGCAGTGCTTCGCAGTGCTTCGCAGTGCCTAGTACTGATCCTTGGCGATTAGTAGGACCCGCTTTATGGTATATAAAAACCAATTTAAAAGTGGTTAAGAATCATTTTAAAACTTGGTTTATACAAAGAAAACAATATTTCTCGACATCTGATACGCATGAAATCCAACAAATATAAGCAAGTATTTTAAATAAATGTATTAAACATCACGTCGAATACAATCCAGAATTCATACACGAAATATAGGATTATGGGACCGAACGGCGCTTGGAATTGGTGCATCATTCCCGGCCCGACGGAGGCGGTCTAGACTCTAATACACTCGTGAGACTTGGTGTACACCACATCTACAATGTATTGTAAATGGTCCTGATGGACCATTTACTACTCACAGTGGTAAAAATCTACGGGACACAATTTGAACTACAAACAGAGAGAAAAGAACAGCATATCTAAAGTAAAAAATTGCATACCTAGATTGAAGCTGATTTTATGATTTATTGTACAAAATTTCATTTTCAAAATGATAAGTCATACTTACAAAAATCGTCATATAAGTTCCATTTCTTTCTCTTCCTGCTCGATGTCCCATCGTAAACAAAGAAAGCCCGCCCGCAACATGCGGAGGCCGCTTATTATTGTCCAAAAAAAGCCAACTCGCGATCTGCAAGTATGCCCGCCGTATCCGATTTCGGATACGCCGTATCAGAATTCGGATACGCCGTGTCAGAATTCGGATACGGTAACACGTGTGGTGTGGGAAGCTTGCGGGAAATACATGACAGTCATCCAGATAGCAGCAACACTTTCGAGAGGGATCACGACTGAGATTTTCTCAGTCTTTTTATTTTCCAAAACTGCAGATTTTCCATTTTTTTCGACATTTGAAGAATAATTTGGACCATTTTGGTAAGTTCATATAACACTTGTATCATTTTTAGGGCCAGTCATGATTGATTTTCACATTGTTCCCGTATAGCGCAGCATTACAATGTAGTGTTGTGTGGTGTACACGGTACATGTGACTGGGATACTATAGGCAGAATCGGGACAGAAACACTCCCGTCAATCAGTCATTTCCTTCCTTATTCCAAAAAAAAAATTTATACTGTTGTACTCACCAGATGTGATTGATTTTCTCACCTAACTTTGCAGATCGTTCAGGATTCCCCGGTCAAAATATCGCGTCATGTTGGCCCTAGATATCCCAGTTTTTAAAAACAACAATTCGCAAGCAAATTACGATAGTCTTAATTCAGGCGCGCACAGCGGCACACGTGTTATTTCCGATTTGACAGGCATACGATAATGTGCGTAAGTAATTTACAACGTATCGATTCCAGGCTGAACAAAGACTACATAATGAAAGGTCATTTCAGCAACACACTTTTCACGGTACTTCCGTCGCAAGCATGTGCGATGATCAGCGCTCGACGCGACTGCATGGCAAATGAACGTGGAATATTGGCCGATTCATAACTGACCACTGGTCAAACTGACCCCGACCTGACCCAGACCACAAACCTCTATGGGTCATCACCAATCACTACCCAAAGTTTGATGTTGGTGCCTCAATGCACTACGAAATGCATAGATGGACAGACAGACAGACAGACAGACAGACATACGTAATTGGCTACTTTAGTATAGTAGAAGTAAAAAGATTATTGCTTTTTTAGTATTGAAGAAATACCAGTATGACACCTGAATTTGGCTAGGCCTCTCATCACAATTATCGATTGTGGTTGTATGTCTTTTCTGCCAGTTATTTATTTAAATTTTTTTTTGGGAGGGGGGGTGGGGGGCATTCCTAGGTAGGAATGGGCTTGTTGGGCTTTACAATAGAGGACAAACCACTGATAACAATTCCTTTAAATAATTGTTATTGAAAGGTAGTGTTTCATCCAGGGACGAGTAACTATATAGTCCAGATTATGAACTGCTTTAAGTGTTTGTTTTATGTTTGAAAGGAATGATGGACAGGATAATGTACTGCTTATATTACAAAAAGGGATACTAGTGGAAACTACACTCGGTTGAGAAAGAGAAGAACACTAAGTCACCTTTTCATACTTTAGAGATAATCCTGTTTAAAGTTTAGGAGCCTTGTTAATACTAATGTAGCTCTCTATCGATTCCAGGCTGAACAAAGACTACATAATGAAAGGTCATTTCAGCAACACACTTTTCACGGTACTTCCGTCGCAAGCATGTGCGATGATCAGCGCTCGACGCGACTGCATGGCAAATGAACGTGGAATATTGGCCGATTCATAACTGACCACTGGTCAAACTGACCCCGACCTGACCCAGACCACAAACCTCTATGGGTCATCACCAATCACTACCCAAAGTTTGATGTTGGTGCCTCAATGCACTACGAAATGCATAGATGGACAGACAGACAGACAGACAGACAGACATACGTAATTGGCTACTTTAGTATAGTAGAAGTAAAAAGATTATTGCTTTTTTAGTATTGAAGAAATACCAGTATGACACCTGAATTTGGCTAGGCCTCTCATCACAATTATCGATTGTGGTTGTATGTCTTTTCTGCCAGTTATTTATTTAAATTTTTTTTTGGGAGGGGGGGTGGGGGGCATTCCTAGGTAGGAATGGGCTTGTTGGGCTTTACAATAGAGGACAAACCACTGATAACAATTCCTTTAAATAATTGTTATTGAAAGGTAGTGTTTCATCCAGGGACGAGTAACTATATAGTCCAGATTATGAACTGCTTTAAGTGTTTGTTTTATGTTTGAAAGGAATGATGGACAGGATAATGTACTGCTTATATTACAAAAAGGGATACTAGTGGAAACTACACTCGGTTGAGAAAGAGAAGAACACTAAGTCACCTTTTCATACTTTAGAGATAATCCTGTTTAAAGTTTAGGAGCCTTGTTAATACTAATGTAGCTCTCTATTTTGGTTATGTCCCAGATAAGAGATGAAAATCTGAAAATTTGCATTAAATAACAAGGCCTGACCAACAAGATGATATGTAGAACTCAGTTCAGCAAAACAAATCTACTTAACGCCCCTTCTCACTTCCACCTGATGACTTGTGAGTATATGTACATGTACTGCCATAATACTGATAGCCACAGACTGATCTAATGGCAAAATGTGCATGGATGCAGGGTGGATGAAATTTCATACTTTGTATCACTTACATACATGTAGATATCCAGAACCGCAAAAAGGAATGGAACTTCATTAGCATCGCCCAACAGTGGTTGAATCATGCATAGGAATATTGATGAAGATAGCAGAATAAAGAGAATGAAATACTGAGAGACAAAAGGGAGGAGTAAAGAAGATGACGGAGAGAGGGGGATAAGTGGATGCAGAGGGATCAAGAGAGATGGAGAGAACAGGAAAGAGAGAAGATGGGAAAATATATAAAGGGAGAGAGAAGGGAAGAGGGGAGATGAGATAATATATAATATAAGGGAAACAAACGAGAAAAAACAAAAGTGAAGGAGTGAGAGAGGGAAGAAGAGTAAATGATGAAGGTAGAGGGGCATTAAAGAAGGGGGGAAATAAAGGGATAACATGTTAAAGCCATCTAGGGGGGAAAGAGAAGAAGAAAGAGGGAAAGGAAAAGCAAAAGCGACAAAAGGAAATGGAGAAATGGGTAGGAAAAAGAGGGAGAGGAGATCAAGGAGCAAAGGAAAACAAAAGTGAAGACAAAAGAGGGGGAGAGGGACAACAATAATGGCAAAGGTTGATGGACAAAGTGAATGGGAGAAAGAGAGAAAGTAGATATAAGAGTAAGAAAAGGAGAAATAAATATAGTAAAACAGGGAGAAGCGGTGCAAAGAGGAAAAGGGGGTGATAAAATTACATTGGAAGAGAAAGAGGGGGAAATTACAACAAGAAATGGGATCTAGGTTGTCGCTCGGACATCAAAGGTTTGTGTGGATTGTGTTGATTACAGTGTGGGTAATTACCATGATGAGCTGTGGGGGATGAAATTCAACCTTCGTGTAGGATCTGTGTGTGCCTAGAGATTTAGTAGTATTTCTTTGCATTTAATGTAACCTACTTGTTCTCAGCAATTGGATATTCCCATAAAAAATTACTATAGCAGCTGGGTTTAGGTATGCAGGTGAACAACCGAACATTATACAAATAGCGCATGATTTGGTGTTGAATATACCAAAATATACATTTTCAAATTCTTGAGTGTATTCATATTGCATGGATGCTGTAGGCCAAGTGCAATCTAAATGCATGAATGAAATTCAAAATGGATTGGCTGTATATTTTGGCATATTCAACTTCAAATCATACAAAAAAGTTGAAGGGTACCACCACCCAAAAATAATATTCTTAAAAATGAAAGGTAACATCTTTAGTATTCCATTCCATCAACAAGTTCCCAAAAATATGTTTCCAGAAAAAAAATATATAATTGGAAAGCGCATCATTCTAGCTAATGCATGAGTTCAACGGTCTAAATGTACGAGACTAATGTGTCCGGAGCGAACGAATCGCCCGGGATTCTATTGTCTCCAAACGTACGCATGAATAGCATTGGCGCACTCGCAAATATATGGCCTGTAAGGAACCACAAAATAGTAGTGGTTCCGTAAGTGGTGGAATTCAATTGCTTTGTTTCTGAATTACACAACCCTTTGAAAAATGTGGGATATCTATTTGATATCACAAAATGGTACCGAAACATATAATTATGTGTTGTTCTTAGCCTGGTGGTCCACTTTAATTTGTCGTTTTTTTTTTACGCTGCAGCCATACTTTTACTTTTTTAACTGTTTATATTTCATTTATTGAAAACATTTTATTTACATTCTAAATGAATTGAAACAAAACTATGATACAAACAAAATAGAAACAAATTAGATTTTGGAGAATTAAAAACCTTTTAAAGCATTGATGTACATAAAAATATAAAAGGGGAAATTGTTTGATTTGAGTGTTGGTAGGATTACAAGTCACTATATTTGTTTTCAAAATTAACTCCATTCTATAAAAAAACATCCCAGAAATCAATGATTTTCTGTCATGGGGGTTGGCTGCCATGCGGCATTACCTTCATGCAAGTGAGGTAAACAGTGCCTCCAAGATAGTCACATCTAAAGCAAATGTAGTTCTTCTTTCCCGCCGTCGGTGTTCGAGGTGAGATGGACCGATGCCTTGAAATGTCGGAAATAAAGCCAATTATCATTGATTCACCGTAGTACCACAACTGAAGGCTAAATCTAAAAACGGAAAGGAAGAAAAGAAAAGAGAGAAAGGAAGGGGATGGGGTGGGATAATCTGTCTACGAATCCTCGCATACGAGTGCGTCCGGCGATTTGAATTGATGTTTTAATGGGATTAAAAATTCCAAATGGAGCCGTGCACCACAAATTGGACCTAATTGGCAAATCTGCTAATAGACGAGGGACCCCCGGAATAAAAGCAAACCTGAGTAAATTGACTCTCTTGAGATAATAAATGAGATAAAAATTTAGGAATAATGAAAACAAATGTATGCATGCCGTGATGGCAGAGCCTATTAAGCAATTAGCATACGGCATGACAATGCAAATGTGTGTTTAGCGTCTGTGATGCAGGATGGTGGATTGCAAATTAGTGCTCTGATTGTACCATCCAGGGCATAGATGTATGTTTTTGTCTGTGTGTGTGTGTATGTGTGTGCATGTACATGTAGGTATGTACAGTATCTGTTTGTGAGTGTGCGTATGTGCAAGTCTTATTTTTATGCGTGACTTTAAAGCATTCAGGATAGATTGCCTGTTAACCCGTTGCTTACGGGAACTGGATGGGCTATGTACAAAGTCTATGGGGATTTCAGAATCTCATAGTAAATGGGATGTTCTTTGTTGGTATACCTCATATTAATATTATTGCTAATTAAGAAGATGACCCTTACATGACTTTGAAGATCCCCATTTAATGAAAGCATAATTAGGTTAACCTTGGAAGACATCCATGTAATGAAGAAGTGACAAAAACAATAATTAAATTTGCTTTAACAAAGTTTATTTAATGTATCTAGGTTAATTATAGCTCTAGAACCAGGTTAGTCATTTATTAACTCTGTGGGGATAGCAAAGTCATAGTTGAAGTTAAAGGGACTTAGTAACATTGTCCAAATCCTCAAAATAAAATTCTAATTCTAGCGGTTCCCTTATACCTTGTTGTATTCGTATTAACAATAAAATCACGGGACAGGTTTCGGTTTTTCAAATTTCCCTTTCGTTACAAAGATATGTATGATTGAAGTATTCAGATAAGAAAAACTTCGGGTGAGTTTTTCTTCTGTGTACAAAGTGAGTGCAGTGAGTTACTGAATATCACTTTGCATTTTCGCTCATTACTTGGCCATACAATGTCCATTTGACTTGAAATTTTCACACAATACCCTGTGGACATATGAGATAACAACAATATACATTGTTATTTTTTTATTTCGGTTAAAGATACATTCATAAAAGACGCCAACCCAAGTGTTTTTTAGGACCAATCCTAACAGGTTAATTAACCTGTTGGAGATTATTTGATTTTGGAATGGTACATACTGAGGTACCTTACATGTTCATTTGTACACAACATTGTAAAACATTGATTAAAATATAAGTCAATTTGTATTGCTTTTTATTCCAAGGAAAAATATTGTTTTCATTCAGCAGTTGAATCTTTAGTCAACAGTCAACACCCAATAATGTGATATTGTTTCAAATTCATATGTGAGAAGATCTGTTGGAGTAAAGGGAACAAATTTGATTTCTAGTGAATAAAAGACAGTGGGAAACAAACAAACCAACAAACAAACAATATATTGACTTTAAAAGAGTCATTGGCCAATGTTCAAAGCAGGATTTTCTCTTCAATCCATATCAAACAGATATTGTTTCAAATTAAATATGTTACTCTGTGTGAGACGATCTAGTGAAATCTAGTAAAAACAAATTTTATCTTCTATCAACCCTGTCCCTTCCAAGTTCTAGAATCCCCATAGACTCTGTACATGTATAGCCTACCAGGTTTCCATAGGCAAAGGCTGGAATAAAAGACAGTGGACAAATCTATATTGACTTTGAAAGTTTCCTAAGCCAATTTTCAAGGTAAGGCCTTTTTGGATATGGTACTGTAGGTAAGAGATCTATACCCAGACCACCTGCTCGTAAAGAGATCTGTCTGGATTTTATGTTATTGCCAATTTAGATGACAATGTAGGTTCGAGCGTGCCATTCCAATAAAGACCGTTTCAATAAAGCAATTGAAAGAAAAATACATAACATTTGCCTTAATGTAATTTTTATTGTTATTTCATATTGCTTGTTGTGATCAGAGAAAAGGAAATAGGATGGTGAAATTATGTACGTGCACTTATTCTAAATGCTAATATTGCTGGCATAGGGGAGAGAATGTTTGATATGCGAATGCACTTTAGTACTACAATGTATGTATCAGTGTGCTTTTAATTAAGGGGGTTTCATAGCAACAAATGCCTAATTAATCAATTTTGGTTCACTGACCATGCATTCATTGACAGTTTGTGCATTGTGTACTTTATACATGTATGAGGAGACCTGTTCACAAGTACATTGTATAACTTTTCAAAATAATTCAGTCTTTGTATTTGAAAGAGTATTTCCTAATGCTAGACTGTATAATGATGATGATGATGATGATGGTGATACACATTTTATCAAACCTTTGTCAGTTTTAGCATAATTCAACATTGTAACTTGGTACCTCTAGGAAACTTAATGTGTGTTTTTTTTAATTGTTAGTGTGTACCCACAGTTTTTCTGAATGAAGGGAACCGCTGACAGCTCTAGCATGCTCAGATCACACTGTCAAGCTGCTCGGCAGATGTACACTGTCAGCAGATCACAGAAATACACATTTTATCAAACCTTAGTCAGTTGTTGAATATGTCAAAATATTTACTAGGTCTATTTAGGAAATTAAATTTGTGTTTGTGTTTTGTTTATTGTGTACCTACAGGTTTTTCGGATGAAGGGAACAGCTGACAGTCCTAGCATGCTCAGATCACACCGTCAAGCTGCTGGGAAGACAGACACTGTTCGCAGATCACAGATATACACATATTATCACATCTTTGTCAGTGTTTGCATATTACTAGGTCCCGTTACAAGGAAATTAAATTTGTGTTTCTTTTTTTCTTGTTTATTGTGTACCCACAGGTTTTCAGGATGTGGGGAACCACTGACAGCCCTAGCATGCTCAGATCATACCATCAAGCTGCTCGGCAGACAAACACTGTCAGCTGTAGGGCAACTTAAAGGTAAGATCAAGGTCATAGCTGTGTGTGTGTGTGTGGGGGGGGGGGGGGGTGCCTGGGGTGCCCCATGCCCCCCCCCAGGTGCCCCCTTCCCCCAAATCATATTCATGTATGACAAAAAAAGACACAGTGAATCGGACCAAATCATGTAATTCTTAAAGTACAAATAACTATTTTTGGCTAAGAAAATGTCATTTTCATGGTAGCAAATAATCATTTTAAAGGTGAAAAAAGAAAAATTGGGGGCCAAAATCATGTCATTTTAAGGTATAATATATTTTCAGTCACCTAAATGGGTGTTTTTCTTTTTTGAATAACCTTTGAATGTATTTGTCCATCTGAGGTTGAGTTTTTGCATTGACTAACTTCATATCTTCTCTGGATACCACTACTGTAGGTAAATGTACAATGTACAATGCCTCTTTAATCTTCTACTTTGAAAGTTGAAAGTAACTATTATTCCATTTAATGAATTTAGTGTGGTGATTGTTTATCCATGACATTTCTTTGAATTTATTTTGGCATAAATATTTTGTGTGTTGGCGCGTGTGTGTGTGTATTTCCGTGCGTGCGTGTGCGCACTAGCATTTATAAAAACATTTTTGTTTTGTTAATGGTGGGAAGTAAGTTGATTTTTACTTCAGGCATATTCTCTTCTCATATTTTCTTCTTTGTTGTTAGAACTACTCAACTAAATTATATACTGTAGATGGACCCTTGATAACACTCGAATGCCAAGGACAGGTTGGTCCTCATCTAATAAAACAGTACTGCCTCTGGCAGTGTATGAATTTTCATGACATAGATTCTCTCCTTTGGCGTCAGCTAGAATCACCGTCCTACATGTACTTCTTTAACCCATTGATAATGCATTTGATTTAGGTATAACACATAGTCTCCCTAGACCCTGGGACAAGTTATTTCAAGTGCAGTCCCCAGTTGGTTAATTATTTGTATTCATGGTTGTGTACCAGCAACCCTTTGGACTGGCCTCTTATTTGGACATGCCAAGTTGTCCGGTCATCTTTATTCAGGGCTACATGCAGCATCAGTATTCAGTATTGAGTAGAAATACAATCCTACTGGAAATTTGAATCATTGACGACCCCTTTGATATCGGTATAACATACAACAACCATAGACCCAGAGCCAAGTTATCTCAAGTTCAGTCATTAGTTGGTTAATAATTTGCATTCATGGTAATGCACCATCATCCCCCCCCCGCCCCCTTTCAAGGAGTAATGGCCTCTTGTTTGGACATGCTAAAGTGTCAGTGCATCTTTATTCATTGCTTCGTGCAGCATCAGTATTCAGTATTGAGTAGAATCACACTCCAACTGGAACTTTGACCCATTGATGACCGGTTTGATTTTAGTATAATACACAATGGCCATAGACCCAGGGCCCAAGATATCAAAGGCTCAGACTATACCAGTGGGTTAATAAATTGCATTCATGGTAATGCACCATCATCCCCCCCCGCCCCCTTTCAAGAAGTAATGGCCCCTGTTCGGACATGGCAAGTTGTCAGTGCATCTTTATTCATTGCTACATGCAGCATCAGTATTCAGTATTGAGTAGAATCACTCTCCAACTGGAACTTGACCCATTGATGATCGGTTTGATTTTGGTATAATACACAATGGCCATAGACCCAGAGCCAAGTTATCAAAGGCTCAGACTATACCAGTGGGTTAATAAATTGCATTCATGGTGATGAACCATCATCCCACCCCCTTTCAAGAAGTAATGGCCTCTTGTTCGGACATGCCAAGTTGTCAGTGCATGTTTATTCATTGCTTTGTGCAGCATCAGTATTCAGTATTGAGTAGAATCACTCTCCAACTGGAACTTGACCCATTGATGACCGGTTTGTTTAAGTATATAATACACAATGGCCATAGACCCAGAGCCCAAGATATCTCAGGCTCAGACGATCCCAGTGGGTTAATAAATGCACCATCATCCCCCCCCCCCCCCCCCGCCCCCTTTCAAGAAGTAATGGCCTCTTGTTCGGACATGCCAAGTTGTCAGCCCATCTTTATTCATTGCTATGTGCAGCATCAGTATTCAGTATTCGGTAGAATCATACTCCAACTAGAACGTTGACCCATTGACGACCCTATTAATTTTGGTATAAAACACAATCTCTACAGACCCAGCGCCAAGTACATTTGATTTTGGTACCACACACCGTCGCCATAGACCCCCAGAACCACGTTATCTCAGACTTATAAGTCCCCAATGGGTTAATAGCTTGTATTCATGGTAATGGAGATAATAGGTAGAGTAATATCGAGCCCCTGGAATGGCCTCTGTTCGGACATGCCAAGTCGGCGACACATCTTTATTCAGGGCTACATGTACGTGCAGCATTTTAATTCAGTATTGAGTAGGAAATGTCCTCAGGAAATGTACCACTTAATGCACCTCTGTAAAGGGTTTTATATATTAACCCCTCCAGCCCCCCAGTGCCACCTATACCACTAAATAGGAAGTCCTCTTTTGATTCTTGGTTAACCTTGGGTGTACCAGGCAGGCTTCATGACTTTTGCTTTTTATAGACAATTACTTCACTGTTATTAATTTGTTCATAAACCAACAATAAATTATAACCTTAACCTTAATTCTAACCCTAATCCTAATCTTAAAGTTAAACCTAATCCTAATCTTAAAGTTAAACCTATCTAACATCCGCTATTGAAGTATAGATTATTGTTAAACTTCTAGAGGCAATTGCTTCGCTATGGAATCAATTGTACATAAAGTCAACAACAATGGCTTACCTTAATCCTTCAGTCAAACCTTTTTAAACACAACCCAAACTTTAATTCTATGTTTAACTTGGAAGTATTATATAGATTGCCATTAAATCATCTCAAGACCATTGCTTTGCTATGAAATCAATTGTTCATATGCAAACAAATATTTCTAACACTAGCCCTAACTCTATCCCAAACCTAAATACTAAACTTACACTATATTCAACCCAACCCTAACTCTAACCCTAACTTTCACAGAGCAGTTGTTGCTGAACCTAATATCATGTCACTCTGTACAGCCGTGGCCTTGGTTGCCCTTGTTTTTTAGAGTCTGGTAATGACGCAACTAGATTTAAAATCACCCCTCTGTCCCTTTTGTACTGATTTGCGGCCTTCAGACGTGCAGAACAAAACTAATAGATAGGCTACTTCAGTTTAAATGACGTCACTTGCGGCTTGCTCATCTTAACCCATTCAAGGCTATTTGATTAGGTTTAACAAATTTATAGTCTCCATAAAATAGACCACATCACTAGTGTTCTGGGCCAAAGTATGACAACCCCGTCTATTATAGCAGCCAACCTGTGAAGATACAGGACACCTGTCTGCGGTGGCCAATTTACCAGTTTCCCTAAGGTGGTCGTACGCAGATACACATGATCCTTTCATTTTCTCCATTTCTCTGCTTTAATGATAATAATGATAGTCTATTTCTAAATAACCAAAGTCTCAAAGCACTTGGAGCGTTATTACCTTGGCTCTAGCCGATCTGCTTTGATGGGGCGCTCAAGCATTTCAAGGCATACATTCTTACCAGGTACCCATTTACTGCACCTGGGTTGAGAGCAGCTAATGTCGATAAAGTGCCTCGCTGAAGGACACACATGCCAATGTCTGGAATTGAACCAATGACATTTGTATTGAAGGACGAAGGCCCAAACCAAATTGAATACACCACAAAACTCCCACACTTCGGACAAGTGTCAATTCTACATCTGTCCTTGACAGAAGTAATTATGACTAATAATTGCATGTCATTGATTTGTGTATTTGAGGTGCTTGTATTTAGCAGAAATCTATAAATATTATTTTTGGATTATTGACACAGTGCGTGTGTATATGTTTCCCTTAATGAGGCAAATCTATAAAGATTATTTTTGGTTATTGACACATTGCATGGTTATGTATTCCCATTAATGAGCCCAATCAATTTCTCATATCTATACCATCTGTACAGATACATACAACTCATAATTAGTATTCAGTGAATATGTCTAGACTATGATAGACACAAGCATTATTCATACATTGTATACCCCAGCCTCGGGTATCTCTGAATTAGTAATTATAGGTGGGGTAAAAAATTAAATCACTAACCAGATTAAAAAGTATATCCCGTCCTTGCACTATGCTGTTTAGTTCAGTTACTTCATTACGGTGGTGAAAGTGATAAATGGTATTTTTTGGTTCACATCTCTCTCTTGTTCTCTAGCTCCCTTTAAAGGGAATCTAGTAAAATTGTCCAAATCCTCAAAACTTACTTGGAACTCTAGTGGTTCTCCCATACCTTGGTGTATCCATATTACCAATAGAAGCATGGGACAGGTTTCATTTTTTCATATTTCCCTTTTGTTCAAAAGATACACATATATACGATTGAAGTGTTTGGATTTTAAACTATCCACTGGATAGTCATAACCGTGTACATTGAATAGTGAATATCACTTTTCATTTCCGCTCATTACTCGGCTATATAACATGACATTTTTTCCAATTACTAAGTTGATATAATATATCAGAATCTGATATATTATATCAACTTAGTAATTGGAAAAAATTGGATCTGATAATCAGATCACAACAATACACATTGTATGAACCATTCATCACTTTTTGCATGTCAACAAAGTATTTGATGAAAATGGTAATTTGGGGATGAGTTATCAATTTTAAATAAAAAATAATTTACAAAAAGTGACTTAGTGCCCTTCTCCTTCTCCACCTATCACAGTAAACATAAATGTGCTCTATTGGTATCCTTACCCTTTCCTTGCATTTTTTAGATCCCCCTTTCCCCCAAATGTCTCAGAAATGTGCCACCTGCCATCTGGGAGTTGAAGATCAGGTGGCTTAGGAGAGGGATCATTTCATTCTAGTATAGCTTGAATACTGGATTTAGTGCACCTGATTCTAGAGTTCTATGTAGCTCACATTTCATAGTGCACATGAATTAACCTTAACTCTGTATAATGTGATCATCTGCCTCCCTCTCATCAACCTCCCCCCCCCCCCCCCCCCCCCCTCCTGAGAAGAAAAATGGTAGATAACTTTACAATATAAAGATAAATTTCACCTACCAAGTGTACATGAAAAGCCTGGCAAGATGTCAAGTGCCTAGATAATCACATTCCTACTGTGTGCACTTAGAAACAAATCAACAGATCTGATTCCATGAGTCTTGTGACTAGAGCCGACCATGGCACAAAGTTTCATTGATGTACATCTTCTGTTGCTGCTTCAGATCTCCCTCTTAACCCCCCCCCCCCCCCCCCCCCCCCATCTCAAAGAAAAGGAAGGAGAAGATGAAAAGAACGAAATCATGATTTATAGTACTTTGTTTTAAGTATAGTATTTCCCTGGATCATATCTTTAAAGCTTGAGCTTTATACACCCACTACTGAAGATCAAGGCAGCTCATATTTCAAAGTTCAAATTAATTAACTTTACTGTAGCTCTGGCTACTAGTAGTACTGTAAGACGATCTTTCAACAAGCAAAATAATTATAGACTCTTTGTATATTGCCTCGAACATATGGGCTTACAGCTTACTGCAACCTAATGCTGGAAGTCCAAATAAATCTCCTTTCATCATTCACATGTTGTACCTCTGGAAGTACCAACCCTTTTGTTTATTTATCTGGAACTTAAAGCTGGGGCTTATTGCAATCTTATTCAGGAAATATATGTGGATTCCATTTCATAGGTCACATCAGAGAGGTTGGAGGACCACCTCTCTGGTCACACGATCAAGCCTTAACTTGAGATAGTTTGACAACCTATTCCACCCCCACCCACTAAAAACGGCATAATGAAGTGTTTACTTTGATGTAATTTGTATATTTTCCTAGATAATATGTTTGAGCATGGACTTAACCCCTTGACTACCGGGTACCGGGTGGGTTGTGTTCAAAGTCTATGGGGATTTCAGAAACTTAAATGGAACGGGTTAACTTGCACCTCATTCTGTAGATCCATATACAGCTTCCCTTTCATAGTTCACATGTATACATTTATAAAATATGGATAGTATGACAAGATGACAACCTGATCACCCAAGGGATATCATTTGATGACTGATTGATAAACTTTTATATTTCTTAAGAATGTTTTCTGGGTCACATTTTGAAGCAGGTGCTCGCTGAATCAAAATGTTGAATTCTTTTGTAGCCCCAAAACTCCGCTTTCATAGTTCTTTATAATCTTTATAATCAAGTATTAAGATGTCTGAGAAAAAAATATATAGAGCCCCAAAACAGCCCTGGTAAAATAAAAAGTATTTTTGACCCTGGACTGTGTATGTATATTGAATGACCACTTGACCCCCCCCCCCCCCCCCCCCCCCCATACACCCCACCAAAACAAAGGAAACAAATGAAATGATATACTTTTAAACTACTTCTTCTTCCGTAGTTGTGACCACAATCAACTGGTTATTCTGTCACTTTGATTTTGGTTGTGAAGTGCGTGATGTGATTTTTCTTACTAGTGAGTCAACCGGTTAACACCCTAATATTTTTGAGAAGGACACTAGGTTCTTTTGAGTGCTTGAGATATGACGTGTCTCATACACACATCTTTCATATATCGTCCTATCGAGGGACGGGGAGTGTTTTCTGTGAATACTTTCCTGCATCTTTAGGAAGCATGGGAGAGGTATGTTAACACACAATGCGAGTTAACAGACGTAGTGCTTGATGGTTAGATTTGAAATGTGTTCGACAGGGCCTCAGTCAGTCAGTCACTCTCACGAATGAGCTAACTCTCCTCTCCACATTTTTAGACATATCTGTACATATACTGTATATTGTCCTGAATCATATCCTGTATATTGTCCTGAATCATATCTCTGAGCTTTGTGCCAACAGCAAATAATTATAGCGTTTCGGGTCAGGAAGCTCCCCTTTCATAGTTCACATTAATTAACTCCTGATAGAATGACAACCCTTCCACCCAGGGTACAATTCATTGATTCTTTGTGTATTTGCCTGAATTGTCTCTGGAAGCTTAGGCTCGTTGTACCTAATTCTGGAGTCTCATATAAATCCCCTTCTTCCAAAATTCATGTCATTAAAATCTGGAAAGAGTGACTCTCTCTGTTTATTTGCCTGGAACTTAACTTCAGCTTTTGTTTACTGCATCTAAAATTAGGAATTACTTGAACCCCTCTTTTCATAGTTCACACGAATTAACTTTACTCTGGGTAGTATAGAAACAACAATGATTAACAATTTTGTGGTATGTAGTAAATAAATCTTTGTCAAAAACCAGTTCTTATTTTTGTTCATGCAGAATTTTGAAGTGAGTAAATGTTCTACCCAGTTACAAATATAATATTCACTATTGAGCGTTCCTCTTCACCAGTCCTAAACACCATCGCACCTCTCTTCACATTTCTCTTCTCTTGAAGTCTACATATATGGCCATTCGTAAAAGAGTCCGTTATCATGTGTTTCCTTCCTTTTTGAACTGTTTTTTTGTTCTCTTCATATTGTTGTGTCTGATGCTGTGTGCCACCAATTTTCTCTTTCTGCTAGATGTATGATTCCGATAAGTTTCCGCTCTTCTCCAACCCTCTCTGACATAAATGGTTAATTAGCCATCTAAAACTATAGACAGCATAGTCTATAGTCTGCTGCTTGTCACAAGTACTATTGACAGGCTGCCATATCTTGGCCCTGTTGCAGAAAGAGATACGATCGATTATAAGTTAAAATTGATTGTGAGTCAGATCATGTGACTAAATGTGCAAATATGATTGGTTGATATGCACAAGCTTTCTGACTTACAATTAATTGTAACTTACAATTGAATGTATCTCTTTCTGCAACGGGCCCCTCGGCTGGTAAGATATATCATCGGGTTAGATTGAGAAGGACGTTATAAACTGATTGTTAGCTAAATTGACTTCTGCATACCATATATTGTCAGAGACTTCTCTATGTGATTCCAAATTTGAGAAAAAATTTATTTGTAATTTCAAAATATTTATCAAAAATTTAGAGACTTCAGTTGGGTATCTATATTATATCTATATTAAGACTCCCTAACTTTTAACAAGATTTCTCTAAGTGACTTAGCGCCCCTCTCTTCCTCAACCGACGATGTGTGGTTGGTCGCCACGACCAGAGTGCCACATCCAGAATGCTGGTTATGCATCAACACTTTCCACCGCGTCATGGACTGTTGAGCCTCATTCAAAAGTTAATCGATCTCTTTTGGGCAACAAAAGTCTGCCATGCATGGAGTGGTCTGGAGGGAGTGATGCGTGCGCATAAATATTTAACTAAAAGTATCAAATGAATGTAGTGTAGGGGAAGGAAAGTGTAGAATAGACCGAAAGGAAACAATAAATATTCATGATAGTGATAGAATTCATTTGTTAACATTAACATGGATTAAGAATCAAATAATAAGGTTTCAAAACCAGTAGTATAACAAAAATGTAAGAGACAAAAAAGAATACAATATTTATTCCTAGTCCAAATTTGTCTTTATTTTTCTTAACATTAAAAGGATTAAGAATTGGAAATTGGGTCTTAATATATATATATAATTAGGTGCAAGAACTAGTTGAGGCTGCTGCAGGCATCTTTCATGTCACATTGATACATGACTTATCTCATTGTGCCTGGATGATTGTTTGTGACAGTATTCTTGTGGTTCGGCTTCCATTTTCAAGATATTAGGCCTCAATATTAGGGCTTCTATATAGCCGAACTCAGTGGGGATTCCCTTCCATCTGGCTTCTTTAAGAAGTGCATATCGGCTAGTAAAGAACACTAAATAAACAATAAGACAACCTGTTGTGTTAGACAGACAGATATAGAAAATTACGAGTTCCCTTTTGACTTAAATACTGATAAGATATCCCACTTTCTTTTACTAACAAAATATCTTTTGTTTGGCAAACTGGATCTAACTCCATACCATCACGTTGTTGTATGGATATAGAAACCAAAATGTGAACTATAATATCTTCAACAGTAATGATCGGGGGGGGGGGGGCTGCATCAAGGAGGTATAAGGTTAGCTAACCTTATACCTCCTTGGTTGCATAAAGCTTAAGAAAATGTGCCTAAATGTGCACATCTGATTGGCTGTGACTAGCGATTCATCGCAACTTTGATGGCCACTCTTTATGAAACACCCCATGACTGCTTAGGTAAATGAACATATAGGGTTGGAAGCTGCTTTTATTCTAGGGGTAGGGATGTCTTTTATAATGCCAACTTTCAAGTACTCTTTTCTACCATTTTTGAGGGGGCTGGGGCTGGGGCCAAATTGCACCATGACATTTGATCAGGGGACAATTGCTCTGCTATTTTTTTTTTTTTTTTAAGAAAAATATATTTCTTACCCAAACCCAAATCTTACTCTGTTACCCTGACTCTAACCCCAGCCTAAATCTAATCCTAACCCTAACTAAAGCAATATGTGGCTATGAACCTTAGAAATTGTTACTTGATCAATGTCATGTCGCCGGCCAAACCTAAGGAGTTGATTCTATCTGCCACCCAGGGGCTTCTGCTTGTGTAAATATGAGGTACGGCCTCTAAGTTTGTACAGAGGCTCCTATATAGTTCAACCCAGGGATTCGGTTCTATTTGTTGAGGCACAAAGTTGATTCATTTTCTAAGAAACTCTCCTCAATACGACTTTTTCCCCCAGTTAGGACAAATTATAACAATCAGGATGGGGATAGCTACTTTTTTGTCTGAATAACTTGCTTTTAATTCATGTTATTTAAAACCCACATGCATATAATGTATGAACATTTATTTGGGCTCTTTTATAATTTCCCTGAGCTTCACAGGTCATCTAAACTATGAAAAATAAGAAGCCTGATTAGATTAGTCTTTTTGTGGAGGTGTTGTGGCACAGTCAGATAAAGCACTTGACTTCAGATTTTTTTTTTAAGG
Organism: Echinarachnius parma; assembly: GCA_037951105.1. Classification (NCBI taxonomy): domain Eukaryota; kingdom Metazoa; phylum Echinodermata; class Echinoidea; order Clypeasteroida; family Echinarachniidae; genus Echinarachnius; species Echinarachnius parma. The sequence continues at coordinate 32,521 of JBAMJV010000502.1, read as the reverse complement.
ATAGTGATAAATAAAACCTGAAGCAAAATGTTCACTAAATGGAAAGCCCTGAAAGTCCCAGTGTTGTTTTTTTCTAGATTGAAGTAGGCCAAATAAACATTAATGCTCCTCCTGCTATGTGGCTCCCCATTTGACATGACAAATTGATGTAATTGACATGTTTCGCTAGGTGACATTATAACTAGCCCCTCTTACACAGACTGTTGCATTTTTACAAGAACATTCATGAATTAAACATTAAGCAGACTGTTATTAAAGAAATGAAAAGAACTGAAATGGGCCAAATAAGCATGGCTACTTCCAGTTGATTCCACATTAGACATGACAAATTGAGGAACAACAGTATTGACATTTTAGCAAGATGAGAATGCTATTTCCATCCTTCACTAGTCGTTTTTGCATGACAGATCTGATTATTGGTACAAGACCAGTCATTAATTAAACATTAATCAGACTGTTATTAAGGAAATGAAAAGAATTGAAATGGGCCAAATAAAAATGGCTGCTGTCATGTGAATCCGCATTCAACATGTCAAATGAAGGGGCCTTTTAAGTGCGTATCTCACCGGCGGAGACGTCGCCGCGGCGACTCGGGAGACCCGAAAATGGTTTGCAATCTCACCAAGGCGAAGTCACGGAGACGTCTCCGCGACATATCCATGGGAGCAGGAACAACTGTACCAAGTGATAAAGAACTCAGTCACGTGGTCTCTAAAGTGGGTCAAGCAACGTCAAGTAGGTCGCGGTGACGTCTCCCCAGTCGCCGTCAAAATTAGTCTCTGTGACTGATGGAGACGTCGCGGAGACGTCTCTGAGACCTGCTGGAGACTGAAAAAGTCTCCAAAAAATCGAACATGTTTGATTTTCCCGCGACTCCCCGGAGACCCGGCTAGTCTCCAGGAGACGTCGCGGCGACGTCGCGGAGACGTCTCCGCGACCAGCGGAGACTGAGTCGCCAACTAGTCGCCAACTAGTCTCCAGCCCGGTGAGATACCACCTAAAGGTAGGTGGTGAAGCTATTCACATCATTTACTGTCTCTTACATAATAGGCCATTACATTCGTACAAGAAAAGTCATGAATGAAACATGAAACAGAATGTTACTAAAGAAAATGATTAAAATGGACCAAATAATCATAATCACTCCCATGTGATTCTGCATTGTCAATATAAAATGCAGGAACATCTTACTTGACCTTTTCACTGGATGAGAAAGCTACATCCTTGACTGGCCCATGTTATTTTATTGACCATGACACTTTCAAGAAAAGGGCTATTAATAAAACATGACAGAAGGATGTCAAGAAGCAGGATGTAAAGAAAAGAATTAAAATGGGCCAAATAAACAAGTCATCTCCCCTCCAATAATGCATTATACATATGCAGGAGTGTCGAAATTGACCTTTTTATAGCTAGGTGAGAAAGCTGTATACATACATTATTGACCAACATTTTTAAGAGAAATGTAGGATGTTGAGAAAACAATAAAAATGGGACAAATGAACATGGCAGCTCCCTTGCGATTCTTCATTGCACATACATGTATGAAAGGCAGGAACATCGTAATTGATCTTTCAAGAAAGAAAGCTAATCCCATCCTTCCCATCCTTGGCCGTGTAACATTGCAGTAATTAAAGCATTTCAATTTTAAAGAGAAGTTATGAGCTGGATGAAGCTAGATGTTTACAAATTGTTGAGTGAATTTGCTATCTAATGTTAAATAGGCCAAATGAACATGGCTGCTCCCATGTGATTCTGCATTGTACATTTAAAATTCAGCACGAGACTCGTAAGTATGGCCCTTCGGATTCATGAGAGCTTGATACTGAGAATCGTAGCTTGACATAATAGATTTAGGTTTGGAGTTCAGACTCCATAGGAACTAAATTAACCCATTGCTTAGAGGAACCTTATAGCCCCTGTTCAATTAACTTCATGGGAGTTGCAAAATCTAGTTGGGAACAGGTTTTTAACCCATTACTTACAGGAACCCATTGGTGCCTGTATTAACTCTTAAGGGATTGCATAATTTAGTAGGGAACATGTTTTAAAAATCTAGGTGGCAAAGTTGGCAATTAAAATCAAGAATATCAAAAGCAGGTTGCTTTTGCCCCAATATTATGTTGCTCATTCAGGCAAGTAAAATGTGTCATTCAAGATATTCAGGGGCTTAACTCTGTAGCCTACTTTTTGTGGCCCTAGGCTTGGAGGCCAATGCTAAAAGTTGTATTTGTTATAATAATGTCAATCAGTTAAAGTGGACTTCCACATGATTTCAAGCTTCTAATGATTGAAAGACAGATATTCTAGGTCAATAAACACAATTTTGTGTGAAAAAAGTATGATTGTGGGTTCTTATAATTGGCTTTGAAATTCTAATGACACAAATTTGCCAGCGAGCTTGTTCTATCCCACAATGCACCAATTTGTGACGTGCGACCCTCACTATGCGCCTATCTATGTTTTTACACTGCAGCAAATGTAGTTGCAATGAATAGTTTAGTCCACGATGTGCCACTCAACCGCGCCTTTGAGCATTACTGCATTGTTGAACCGTTTGAAAATACTTGCCTGCCCGAAATTGTAACAAGTTTGGCTTTCATTGGAATTTGAATAGACACAAAGTCGTGGTTATTGAATTTCCTGGCTCTGCATGGCCGGCTATTATGAATGACACATGCAGTGATCACAATGCAGTGGCACCGGATTCAAGCCTACTCAAGAAATTGAGCAAAGTGAGGGTGCTACGTAAAGGTCTCATGATTGTGTGCAGTAAATTTAATTATTTCCTCAGAGTTAATGACATTAGAAAAATCTCTTAGAAATCAACCAAAGGGAGTCAAATCCTGAAAATATTCAAGCACATCCACAGATTTATTTCCAATATACTGTACTTTTTAAAAACTCGTCCGGAATTCTCCTTTAATGACAAATCTTGCAAATGTTGACACCATAACCTATTTGGGATGATTTGATTTGGCACTCTCTGTACAGATCTCAGCATAAGATATCTTGAGAACTGTCATTGTATGAAGTTACTTAACCCATTCCCTTTGCAATTCTACAACCCGCATAGAATTTGTACATATCCCACCCGTTTCCTGTAGGCAAGGGGTTAACTCTCGTCTCCCCACCCCGCGTGCATGTATCCCTATTCGTCTAATTCTAATATAACAATGTAAAACACAGTACACTATTCACACGTCCGACTTGCAACTCACCAAGTGTGTAATTTGCCTTTCCAGCTAGGGCAAATATAGCAAGGCGTTTGAATTGCCCTCGGTCATGTGACAGTAGCAACTCATCCAATTAGGTTTATTCCCGTAAGGTCGTCACAAGCCTGCGATGATCCGGTTACGCTCTGTCTATTTATATTTAAAATTCGGCCTTATTACTTGGCGCGCGTTGGGTCTTACAAGAACTTTTCTCTCATTTCAAGAGTTAAGAAATTGAGGACTGAGCTTGAGATATTCGAGCAGGGGTTTATGTGAACACAAAGGCTGAACATCACTTAACCTGTTCACTACTTGATTTTACAATCCCCATAGAGTTAGTGCAGGGTTTTCCAGGTTCCCCTATACAATGGATCGAGGTAGTTTCAACTTCAACATTGGTTGAAAATGCACACAGTTTTATGGAGTGCTGCATCTTCATCTCTCCTGGCAAAAATAGAAAATTGAATCCAGACGTTAAAACTACTGAACAATAAGCAAATATTGTTGTAAAATTAAAATATTGCATTATATTGCATGGATAGGTGTTAAATTGTTTACACACCTGAATTAATTTTCTTATTTTGAAAATGAGAGATGAAGGGGCAGCACTCTGTTAACCCCTTGACTACAGGAACCGGGTGGGTTGTGTACAAAGTCTATGGAGGTTTCAGAAACTCGTAGGGAACAGGTTAAGCTCTGGCATCTTATACCATGGTCGATATTGAAAACCACCTTTTTGAATTCCTGCCAAAGAGCTTTCAACCATGGCACGAACTTTGGATTTGATTGTCAAAGGCAAGCGACAGCTAGATTTGTCAATAACTGAGGCTCCACCATAAAAGGGGTACAAAGCGAACATTAATGTGTCAAACAGTGCGCGCTCTTGTATGGCAAATTAATGCAATATATCACTTATTAGTCTCTCTTGGTTATTATCCTTATATAAATGCATCCCTCTGCATTGTATTATATATTTTGTTCATGAAATATTTTCATTAAATCAATTTTGTCCAAAATGAAAATGGTAAGACTTCCATGGCTGGCATACAGCTGCGTCTATGTACCTAGTTGAAACATTAAATAACAAAATCTAGATTAATAAGAGTTTGCATTATTGAGAAAGTAGGTTAATTTTCAAAGCAAGGATGGAAAATTGAATCATTTTGTGAATGAGTAAATTCAAAAGCAAGGAAAGTGCATGTATACAGTTACACCATCACTCTTGCATCTAGCAGATCATGTACTGTCTAGTGTCTAGTCAGTATTGTATGGTGGGCACAATGTACTCAAAAGAAGGGAATCCAGATATTTTATTTCTTCCCTCTGATCTTGAGTTTGTTTTTCTTCATTCTGAGAACAGTAGGAAGGGGGTTTTCATTTTCCCAATACACTTCTCATACCACTCATCCCATAACCTATGGTAAATCATACTTCTTTAAAGAGATATGAGTAAGTGTGTGTTTCAAAGAAAGTGTTGTTGAGTGTTATGTTTGTTTAAATTCTGTGCAAAATGCTTTTCAATTGACCACGATTTGCCTCAATTTTTGATGCAAAATACTAGCAAGAGAGAAAGGAAATTGATATTTAGATAATGAAACGGAGGAGGGTTTATATGTGAGGGATTGAACAGAAAACTTGATTGAGTGACTTTTATTATTGCCGCTCTTGCTGCTGCTGATGATGATGATGACAACAATGATGATGATGATGATGATGATGACAACAATGATGATGATGATGATGATGATGATGATGATGATGATGATGATGATGATAACAATGATGATGATGATGATGATGATGATGATGATGATGATGGTGATGATGATGGCATGGTGATGGTGGTGTTGGGGATGGTGGTGAGGGTGATGATGGCAATGATGGTGTTGATGAAGATGATGGCAATGATAATGATGATTGTAATGATAGTGACATCAACAATGATGATGATATTAACTGTCATTGAAAAGTGGTTAATAATGCGAATGCTTTGCTTTCACACTAAGGAAATTAGTATTTGAAGAAGAATGCAAACAAGAAGATACAAATAAGAGGAAATGTGAAAGATGAAAAAATAGAGATAGATTACCAATCTGACAACACCCATCCATCACTTTGCCTGCCCAATGTGAAATCTGAAAATGTAACATTTAGTGTAGCATTTACTCAGAGTAAACATTGCAGTAAACATTGCCCGTCAGCAGCTTACAAAAAGGAAGCAAAATATATATATACTAAAAGAAATTGTAATGCTTTTGTTGGTGCTTTTATGAGCTCAATAATATTCACTAAAGTTATTACTTTCATATGTTCTGTATTGTGCCAGTCATGTGAAACAGTAAGAATATAGCAGAAGTAAGCAAATTCATGTGTTTTTGTATGTCTTTATTTGTGTGCATGATATGGAAACTTAATACAACAATGTAATATATTATATTTTTGTGTCTTTCACAGGTCACAGTGGTCAGTTGTCAGGGGTCAAGTTTGCCAACAAGAATCCCTACACAGTATTCTCCTCATCAAAGGACGGCACTGTCCGGTAAGTCATCATTTTCATAATTTGACCATGCAGTTCAAGATGGATTTCATTTTGGTGAAACTTGATGATAAACCAAATTTTGTGGGGGTTTATTTAGGGCTAGGTTATAAATTACATATGATATGTTGGAACAGGAAATTGAATATCTCCATACAAACAACATGTAAATATGTAATTTAATTGGCATGCAATTGGCAAAACAAAAAACCAATATCATAATTGCTGGTGGAAAGGAAGATGTATTGTATCCGAAATTACTTAATTAAGCCATTTAAATTCTTCTTTGTTATGAAAAATAAATTTACAATGACATTTATTTCTGGCTTATTTGTAACCCTAGATGGATGGTTTTGAATAAAGGTTTCATAGAAATGGAAATCCTCTGTATAATTAACAGTTTAATTTGCAAGCCATAAGACTCATTAGCATTTATTATCAAACCAAGATAAAAAATATCTTTATTCTTGAATTTTATGTATTTAAGAACATTTTCTGTTTTGAAAAAGCAGTCCACAAAAGAAAAAGTAATTAGGGAACAGAATTATAACTGAGCACATTTGTAACCAGCCCGGGCTATAAAAATGTAAAATTATTCATTATATTTCTTTAGCTGGAGGACTTTGGTAGCCAAAGTTATGTAGTGAATATAATTGTCATACACCTTTCAAAGAAACATTTATCATCCAAAATACAGTATTAGAACTAGTTTGGTTTAAATAAAGAACAGTATGTTTTTGTGAGTGTGTGTGTTTTTTATGTGTTTTTTTTTTGTAGTTGAGAGGGAGATTGGAGAGGGAAATTACTTGTTGTTGATGGGAGCTTGATTGGTACAAATCCATCATTGTCATCACCTTCTAGAAAACAGTCAGAACTCTCTCAATTTCCGCTCAGTGATCAAAGAATCAAACACAAAGCTTTTGAAGGTGACATTAACTTCCCATGGGATTTATTTAGATCCTATAAAGGGCTTGATTTTTAAACAATGTCTCTCATTTCCTGTCCAATTCATTAAAAGAGCAATCTATTTTCTTGACTTGGTACGCAAACATGGACTTATTATTTGTTCACCTTTTCTGCTCTGTCAGAATATTTTATATCAAATACTAGGTTTTTATTTCACCAAAATTTCACTCTTCTGAAATTTTGTTCTAACAGATTTGTTGAAATGGTTCTATAGTCAAAAATCTTCTCATTTATACCATTTGCTAAAAGCGTATTTAATAGATATGCTGAAAAAAAAAAGAAGTAAAAACAGGAAAATATTAATGTGTCTGTTTATTTTTAATCACAAAAGTATTAAGAGAAAAACAGGTTCATTTGTAAATTCTTGGGCTACTTTTATATGTTCTTTTTGAACAAGTACTTTTTCAAATTGTTTTGCATTCATCTCCTCGAGTATGCACATCATATTCCTTCAGCAAGAAAATTGATCCTCATTTGCTGCTCTCAACCCAGGTGTATAAAGGGGTACCCAGAAGGATGGAATGCTCCCTAGGGAGTGAAATATGTGCACTGTGTGTGCTGGATTGATTGCAGTATGTATCCAATGACTGGGGTAATAACAAAAATGTGTCTTGTGCATTGGAAGACGGAACATGCGGTACAAACATTAGCCACCATTATTATAATATGGGGTCTATTTTTATTACAGGGGCTGTTTGAGCTGTTAAAGCAAGCCCACATCTAATTCTTTCACTAATTTACATTATTCAGGCAGATAATAACCTTTCACCTGACTGGATTATTCTCCAACAAAGCCTTCCTCCGAATGTATATCAGGAAGGGTTATAATCCTCTGAATTCAGGTCACATACACATCTTAACACTCATAGCACTGTTATGAAGACGTTTTCCTATTTTTAATTTAAAATATGAAGCTTTTCTTTAGCTGTATCCAAATTCAGCACACGTATACATCTTGAGTTGTACGTGGCCCTTTACTCAAGACTTTTTTATGTGAAAATGATGTTTACTTTTTTCCCCTTGAAATGCCTGTGCCCATGTGAGTGGGTGTTTGTTACTGGGGACGTAATAATAATCAGTTTGGTTGCAAAAGGGCGTTACAAATGTTTTAAATGAAAGTTAAGTTTTTTTGTTTTTTGGGGGGTGGCTTTTAGCAATCTTCATCTGTAAATCCCCCCCCCCCCTCCACAAAAATGCATGCGTGCACTAGTTAAATATCAATTTTAACGATCTATACATTTTATGAACGTATGCATATTGCTACTACTTTTAAAGGGCACCACCAGTCAAAGGAAAACATATATTCAGTAGTTTTGGTACTATTAATCAATATCAATCATACTTTCATAGCCTGTGGTACATGTATGTATGCTTCTGTAATTTGAGAAAAAGGCAATTAATTGCTAGATCTTAAAAAACAAAACAGGGCCAACCATTTGCTAGTGCGTCAATTCTATACACAAACACTTTGGGGGCAATAGAATACATGTATAATAGACAATAGCACTAGTCTTCTTCTACAGACCTGTACTTGCACATAGTGTAGTATTATGATGAGTTTTCAAATTATTTAATATTACTGGAAACATATTTTTCTGAAATCTTTTGGTGGAATAGACGACTAAAAATATTAACTTTCATTTATTAGAAGATGTTGGTTCCCTTTATAATGAAGAAGGTTGATCTTTTCCATACTGAATAGTACTAGCCATTGATATTCCCACAAAACCATGTTAACAATTGATCTGGTTTCTATGCTAGACGTCATCAGAATGCAGCATAAATATAATTACATTGTATACGTCTGCATTGTATTGATTGTAGAAGAGTATGTCAAGGTTTATACTATTGCCACCTACACTAATTGCATTTTAAGTACATTTACATGCAAGTGAATGTTTTTTTTTTAGCAAAGCTTATTTGTAACACATCCTTTTCATGTGACATGTAAAGTTCATTTTAAGATCTATAAACCAGTATTATATGCAAGGCTCAACACTCGCACTGGCCTGCTGGCCCGGGGCCAGTGAAATTGCACAATTGCATATGAGTACATATTAGATACTGGGACACAAGAACGTGACATTGACACCAAAATATTAATTGCTGTAAAAAGCAATGCAAACACATTTATTTACAAGTTTAACCATTGTCCAACTCAATCCAAAAGTTAGAAGATAGTTCAATAACTCCAAGTAGTCTTTTTAGCAGTTTGAAATTTTATTGTTTCAGTGCTCACGTACGTAACATGGTGTCCTCCTAATGTATGATTACATGACTAAAATACTTCATTCAAAATCATAACTGGGTAGTTTCATTTCCTACTGCAACTTGTCCATAATGAAACATGACATGAAGTTCTGACCCTGATATGGCTAATGTTATACCACATATAATTGTAGGACACCGTTACGTAAGTGAGCACTGTAGGAATATTTAACTTAATTATAATTTCTGCATGTTAACCATACAAATACCCCTAATAGTTTACTTAAGATCAGTGTTCTTCTTTCATGTGTGGGTTTGTTTTCAAGGCATATTTTTAAACTTGCTGACAAAATAGATGTTTAATGCCAATATTACGTATGTAACATGGACACCAAATATTCAAGTCATATAAAAAAATATATAAATAAATGCAATAAAATGAAGCAGGTACTTCACTTCAGTGACCCAGGGGCAAAAACTACTTATTGCTGATATTTGGAGCTGTAATACATGTAGGCATTTTAAAATAAATAATATAAATACAAGCAAGGCAAGTACTTTAAGTGAATGAGAGGTAAGAACGGCTTAATGCATTATTGCTGGTATTTGGAGCTGTAATACTTAGTCATATGTATACAATAAATAATAATACAATACGTACATCATAAAGCAAGGCAAGTACTTTATTACAGTGAATGAGAGGTAAGAACGGCTTAATGCATCATTGCTGGTATTTGGAGCTGTAATACTTAGTCATATGTATACAATAAATAATAATACAATACGTACATCATAAAGCAAGGCAAGTACTTTATTACAGTGAATGAGAGGTAAGAACGGCTTAATGCATCATTGCTGGTATTTGGAGCTGTAATACTTAGTCATATGTATACAATAAATAATAATACAATACGTACATCATAAAGCAAGGCAAGTACTTTATTACAGTGAATGAGAGGTAAGAACGGCTTAATGCATCATTGCTGGTATTTGGAGCTGTAATACTTAGTCATATGTATACAATAAATAATAATACAATACGTACATCATAAAGCAAGGCAAGTACTTTATTACAGTGAATGAGAGGTAAGAACGGCTTAATGCATCATTGCTGGTATTTGGAGCTGTAATACTTAGTCATATGTATACAATAAATAATATTACAATACGTACATCATAAAGCAAGGCAAGTACTTTATTACAGTGAATGAGAGGTAAGAATGGCTTAATGCATTATTGCTGGTATTTGGAGCTGTAATACTTAGTCATATGTATACAATAAATAATAATAATACAGTACGTACATCATAAAGCAAGGCAAGTACTTTATTACAATGAATGAGAGGTAAGAACGACTTAATGCATTATTCCTGGTATTGCAATAAATAATGTGATGCCCATATAAGAAATGATAGAACTGTTTCTGTAAAACCATCATAGCCTGCAATCAGTGTACACATTATTGCAGTCTGTATTTGTAAATTAACAATAGTAAGCTTGCACTTTTACAGTTTCAGATGGAAATGAAAACTGTCATACCATCTGAACTCACATTGACATCTCAGATAAATGCTAAACCTTTTAAAGAAGATCGCACTGTGGCCCCAAAGTAGAGACTGCATGACTTTTGACATTAACAAATCAAACCATACTGTCATTAAATTAAAAGCTTAAATGATAACTATTTCACATGTTGTTGTGTGAACTTGAGCAATAATTCTCTTGAACTTTGCTATGGCCCCCATACAAAAACAAAAAAACAATGCTACTTCATCTGAAAAGATTTTGTCTTTACAAGACTCTGTACTCTCTTAAGATCATCGGAGCTGAAGCGGAACTGCTCCCGCTTGTTTGTGAGAATGGGATATCCCACAGAGCACACAACATTCATTCTAGGTTCCCATGATGCGTCGTGTTGGGCTGGCCACATGTACAAATTATCTCCACATCTTTTCATGAATTTGACATGCACATCACCGCCATCCTCTGACTCTTCCAGAACCTGTTAAGTGAAAAATACAGAGAGAAAAAATATGATGCATTACTGTATGCAGTGGCAACTGTTCCTGTTATCCCACCTAATGAAGTAAATGCAGGGAATTGATTTCATTGCTGTTTATGATCAAGTTCCAATAAGCATTTCTGTTAGGGTTAGTACAAGTTTTGGGATTTATCATCAGAGACCAAAGTAATTAGGGTAACAGAGCAACTGAGTAAGTTAATTGGTATTTTGGTTGATTTTCCCATTCTAATGTTCAGATTCCTTTAAAACATTTTGAGATAAAGTCATAAAATGAAGTTATATTAATGATATCCTTTTACATAACAGTCCCTGAAATCGTTGATGAAGGTCATATTTGCTTGTTCTCACCTCTGCCATATAAACACTGCAAGACGTCTTTCGATGAAAAAGTTTCACTGCCACGAAGGTATGTTGGACGTTGCCATTTTCTTTCAGTGATAGGAGTGTATCGCCCAGTTCTTGACGTTCCTGCTGTCCAGAGCCAGTTGACTGAGGGCCGTCTTGTGGATCAGCTTCCTCATGGGTTCTACAGACACAACAAAAGAAATAACACTGTATAAATTCTGAAGAAATAAACAGAACTAGCACTGGATATATTCGGAGCTAAAAAAAGAAAAGGAATATTAATGATCAACTGAATGTATAAAAAAGGTAAGTAAATATAAAAGTAATACCTGTCAGAAGAAAGGCCTGGTGTTGCAGAACTCGGAAGACATAGCTGGTGATGAGAGGGTCCAGCCTGAGCAGTATCACCCGGTTCCTGACGTTCCTGCTCTCCAGAGCCAGTTGACTGAGTGCCGTCTTGTGGATCAGCTTCCTCATGCATTCTACAGACACAACAAAAGAAATAACACTGTATAAATTCTGAAGAAATAAACAGAAATAGCACTGGATATATTCGGGGCTAAAAAACAAAAAGGAATATTAAGTAAATATAAAAGTAATACCTGTCAGAAGAAAGGCCTGGTGTTGCAGAACTCGGAAGATGTAGCTGTTGATGAGAGGGTCCAGCCTGAGCAGTATCACCCGGTTCCTGACGTTCCTGCTGTCCAGAGCCAGTTGACTGAGTGCCGTCTTGTGGATCAGCTTCCTCATGCGTTCTACAGACACAACAAAAGAAATAACACTGTATAAATTCTGAAGAAATAAACCGAAATTGCACTGGATATATTCGGAGCTATAAAAATAAAAGGAATATTAGTGATTAACTTTATGTATAAAAAAAGGTAAGTAAATATAAAAGTAATACCTGTCAGAAGAAAGGCCTGGTGTTGCAGAACTCGGAAGACGTAGCTGGTGATGAGAGGGTCCAGCCTGAGCAGTATCACCCGGTTCCTGACGTTCCTGCTCTCCAGAGCCAGTTGACTGAGTGCCGTCTTGTAGATCAGCTTCCTCATGCGTTCTACAGACACAACAAAAGAAATAACACTGTATAAATTCTGAAGAAATAAACAGAAATAGCACTGGATATATTCTGAGCTAAAAAAGAAAAGGAATATTAATGATCAACTGAATGTATAACAGTATTACCTTTCAGAAGAAAGGCCTGGTGTTGCAGAACTCGGAAGACGTAGCTGGTGATGAGAGGGTCCAGCCTGAGCAGTATCACCCGGTTCCTGACGTTCCTGCTGTCCAGAGCCAGTTGACCGAGTGCTGTCTTGTGGATCAGCTTCCTCATGGGTTCTACAGACACAAGAAAAGAAATAACACTGTATAAATTCTTGAATGGATGAATGCAATTGCATGCTTAGTTCTAGGGAAATATATTCACTACAGCACTAAGTACTACAAAAAGTAAATAGTATCAAATAAACTATCAATGTATAAATAATTCTCATGAATGTATTTTATGAGTAAATTCCTTGGTTGAAAAATAAAATTATGAAGTTCATATGCATGTAAGATGTTCAGGCCGAAATCTAGTAATAATTTCTCTGTAATACAATTAATCAAAAATTCGTTGTTGGTTGTGATAAGTTTGATAAACCATGATAATACATGTACTTTCAATTAGAGATGTTTAAGGAATGGATGCTTTGCTAACAAGGAAATCAAGCAAGGAAAAAAAATACCTGTCATTCTTGTTGGAGACGGCAAACTCTCGTAGAGCACCATGAGCTTTCAGCAGCTTGCCAGTGTTAAGGGATGATAGTGTCCATGGTCCGGTATATGATCTGTTGTGGCATTGGTCATACTGCTTTGTGGTGCACTTCTGACAGAAACAGCTCATTTGCCTCGAGGCTACTACAAGCGGCTCTACTCCATAGAAGCAATGCTTCTGCCTGGTGCTGGGCACTGGTTTTATGTTTTCAGCGCGGTCCTCTCGGTTTCTGTTTATTTCTCCTTCTCGAATGAAGAAAAACATTCTCCTGGAGTGAACATGACCATCACTCTTTGGAAGTGACATCTGCTCCTGTCCAAAGCTGAAAAGGTCTTCAGCAGATGCAATGATTTTTTTCCTTGCTTTCACAGCATTCACTGCACAACGTTTGATGACTCCAATTTCCCCATCACAGGGACCCTTGCCATGTCTGCTTCCGAAGAAGTGCTTCTGAACTTGAGCGTTGAAATCACCTTGCCCATGTGACGCATCGCTGAATGCAACCTTGTTTTTGTATTGAGTGGGAGCTCCGTCCGAGAAACTTGCAAGCACATCCTTCTCAACTCCTCTCTCGGTCAGGTGCTGATTTGCCATTTCCATCATGTGCTGTACAGCATGATGGTCGTGTTTCCGATCATCCGAAATGAACACCATAGATTCGCGGGTGATCTCATTACAGCCCTCTTCGAGACACCTGTAATATGCAATGATTGGATGTATCGTCGCTTGATTGTAGCTCCAATGGGCTGCTTGCGCTTCGTCCTGGAAATGGCAGTTATAGTTCTCTCCAAAGTCGGAGCAGAGCACAATCCATCTCTCGGGTACATCGCTTCTCACCAGGTCGAACTGTTTCGCTTGCCACTTAGCGTTGAACAAGTGCTGTGGAAATGTCTCCAACAACTTGGCAAGTTGGATGACAACTTCTTCGACTGTGCTTGTTTTCTCCTGGAGCGTCATTCGCTTGCCTCTTGGAGTATCGGCCATTTCCCAGGATTTCCAAGCAATCTCTGATGCTCCGTGGCGTTGGGCAAGTGGTTGAAGGGAAGCCGTCATCTTTTCCGGACCACACTCGGAGCAACTTCTGTTAACGCATTCCATACGTGGAAACAGACCTTCATAGGCACAAAGGGTGACATCAGATGCAGAATATTTGTTCTTTAACTGGTCAACTCTTTCTCCAACCTGAACAGACTTTGTTCTGACTGATTGAAGGAGGAAGGTGATATTTGTGCATACTTCACACAAACATTGAAGGAGCTTCGTCTTTGATACGACTCTGATGTTTTTGGGACGGAGCTTGGTGAATGTGGTGAAGGAAATCTTTACTCCTGGATTTTCCTTCTTGAATTCTTTGAAGGCTATGGACAATGGACACTCCATCACCTTGACAGGCTCGCTTGTGTTTGTGTTTGGCATTTCCCTTGATACGTCGGGCCTGTTGAAGAATCGTTTCACCATCCGTATCGTTGCATCATTTGTAGCATCCCTTCTCTTTTTTCGGAAGTTTGTGGCATGCTTTTCGTTTGATTTCTTGAGAAAGTTCCAGCTCAAGCCTAATTCTGCATGTGCTGTTTTCTTCTTCAGGTTGTTCCTTACTTTTGTCGCAAGGTGAAGTCGACGTCGCAGTTGAAGGTCTCTGGTAGTTCTACTCTTGCGTATTCTTCTTAGCACCGATTTGACAGAATTTCTCTCCAAGAAATCCAGCTTCTTCTTCTGTGCAGGGCTGTAGATGATTTTCTTTCTCAGTGCTTCTTTTTTCCTTGGGGTAGCTTTCTTCACCACAGTTGACAGAACTTCTGCAAATTTGCTGGCATCTTTTGGCAGAACCTTCCAGGAACGGGAAACTGCCTTCCTTTGTGCATCATTGGAGCTGAATGTCTGGGTTGGGTCATGCAGAATTGGAGTGGTGGAACTGGAAGCATCCGTTTCCTTTTCTTGGTTGTCTGGTGCCGTTTCATTGTGTTGGTTGCCTGGAGTTTTACCCTTTTTCTCATTATATTGTTCCCGTCGCCGTTCATTTATCCTCCTCCTTCTTTGGGCTGTCATTAGAGCACGTTGTTCTCTTTTACTAATGCGCCATTTCTCCTTTGCTTTTTCGGATGTTGCTCTCGTCCTTTTCTGCGTTGTTGTCGACGAGCAGGACAACCCAGCTGCTTTTTTCTTCGCTCTGTAGCGCTGCATGCGAAGTCTGCTCTGATCTCTTTCCCTTGCTTTTTGTTCTTCATTCCTCTCTTGTCGCCAGTGTCGCATACGAAGTGCTTCATTTTGCAGATGCTCTAGATCGGGATTTTCCTTTGAACGTCTCCGGTAGTTTCTCTGATACCCGCACTGCAACTCCTTTCTGCTCTTGCGTACTCCATCCTCTGCTGGTTGTTTGGCTCCATCCTCTGCCGATTCTTTGCCTTTGGCCTGCCGTTGGCGCAGATTCATCTTCCTTTAAAATAAAATATGAAAATATACTTAGCACACCAGATACCCGACTGACATTTGATTAATATTAAGAAATATTTTAATCCTCTCATGAAATTGGATAAACTGTACACATGGAAAGAAATTACATTATTTAAGAATTAAAAGTTAGCAAGGAAAGCAAAAGTGGAAAAAAGGCCAAGAGATAAAGTATAAGAATACAATATAGAAATTAAAGTATGAACTAGTTATCAAAATAAAAAACGGAAAGGATGGAATAGAAAAAAAAAAATTTTTAAATGAAATTTTAAAATAGCTCTAAAAAATTAAGTGTTTTATTATTTAAATTCTTATTGAAGAATATTATTCAAAGATTTTTGTAAAAATTGTTAATTTCTTTAATTTCTATTCATGGCATTTTGCATTAATCTATTCATAAACACCACCGTAATCGAATGGAATAGGCCCAACTGAGGCAAATATGATTATAACATAGAAAACAATATGCGGGACTACAGGTGAATTTCTTAATTACCCAGTCAGCAGAGTGAGAAGATGATGAAGTAATTAATTTGTTTCTTGCAGTTTCACAATCAAGCTTATTAATAAAAAGGCACAACAAATGCTAGTAATGCTTCAAAACAATGGCAGAGTTTCTTTCATCACAGACACATGAAAGTGCGTCGGCGGTGTCTTTCGTTACGTACATAAACGTACGAGAAGATCATAAGTTATGTTTTGTTTCTTGCAGACATTTACACTCGAATTAATAATAAAAAGCACAACAAATGTTCAGATTTGCTTCAAAACAATGACAGATACTGTCATCGCATTTAAATTTGAAAAATACTGATATGCCGACGTACGTAACAGAGGACACTAAAAAGTCTGCCCAGCGGTGAGAGAAATTGTGTCTTTCGTTACGTACATGAACATATGAGAACATCTTATGGTATGTTTTGTTCATTGCAGACATTTTACACTCAAATTAATAATAAAAAGCACAACAAATGTTCACATTTGCTTCATAACAATGACAGATACTGTCATCG
Source organism: Echinarachnius parma (assembly GCA_037951105.1). NCBI lineage: Eukaryota > Metazoa > Echinodermata > Echinoidea > Clypeasteroida > Echinarachniidae > Echinarachnius > Echinarachnius parma. The sequence goes on along the minus strand of JBAMJV010000502.1, from coordinate 16,011 downwards.
CATTTAAATTTGAAAAATACTGATGTGCCGACGTACGTAACAGAAGGACACTAAAAAGTCTGCCCAGCGGTGAGAGAAATTGTGTCTTTCGTTACGTACATGAACATATGAGAACATCTTATGGTATGTTTCGTTTATTGCAGACATTTTACAGTCAAATTAATAATAAAAAGCACAACAAATGTTCACATTTGCTTCATAACAATGACAAATACTGTCATCGCATTTAAATTTGAAAAATACTGATGTGCCGACGTACGTAACAGAGGACACTAAAAAGTCTGCCCAGCGGTGAGAGAAATTGTGTCTTTCGTTACGTACATGAACATATGAGAACATCTTATAGTATGTTTTGTTTATTGCAGACATTTTACACTCAAATTAATAATAAAAAGCACAACAAATGTTCACATTTGCTTCATAACAATGACAGATACTTTCATCGCACATAAATAAGAAAAATACTGATGTGCCGACGTACGTAACGGAGGACACATGCAAGTGTGCCCGGCGGTGCGAGAAATTGTGTCTTTCGTTACGTACATGAACCTACGAGAATATCATGAGGTTTGGTTTTGTTTATTGCAGTTTCACACTCGGATTCATAATTACATAATACAATCACACAAAAATATGCTTCGAAACAAGGGCAGATACTTTCATCGAATTTTTAAAAATGAAAATACTGCTGAAGTGCTGATGTACGTAACGGAGGAAACGAAGAAAATGTCAGATAAATTGTGTCCTTAATTACGTACATGAACATACAAGAAAATCGAATGATATGTTTTTATTACTGCAGTTTTGCTCTTTGATAAGGGAATGCAGTCAAACATAACGTTATAAATAATGTTTTGAGCATAAATGACGGACTATTCAACGTTTCAAATAATAATTACGGTCAACAATTGGCAAAATGTCAACGTACGTAATGAGAGGACACGAACAATACAACGAGTTAACGCTAAGCATTGTGCCAAAAAATGAGTTTAATCTCCGTGATTATTCACAAATTTCTTTTAAAAATGTAATCAAAATCACAAATAAACACCTACCTTTCGTTCACCAAGCTTAATTTCGTCCGATGAGCTAAGCAAATCCTCTGATTTTGACGATTTTGACGACGTCCGCTAGACGTTAGCCATCTTGATTTTGAGATCTCACGTACGTAACCGCATGATATAATGTAAGACGCGATGAGTATATGGGGTTCCATGTGCGATCGAGGGCCGATTGAAAAACAACAATCCCGTAGTTTTGTACCAGACACTAAGGGTATTTTATTTCAAAGTTGACAATCTACCAGATTGAAAAACACGTGAGTACATGACGCATGCTTACGTACGTAACGATGTGGACACGAACACAAAGACAAATGAAGATGACAAATTTTATTCATAATGTAATCGATAGGCAAAGCGGCACTTATTTATTCCTTTCAGATGAGGGTCTTGGAAGAGAATAACATTGGCAGAATGACTTGATCACATTCATGGGATGACTGCCAACTATATCTTACGTACGTAACATTTTGGACACGAAGAGTTACGTACGAGAGCATGTTTTTCTGTGCTCTCTATTTTGAAAACATGTTATTATATTGAAATAAACAAGATGGGCCTGGAATTGTACACTAATGTTCTCAAATATATTGAGTTAAGGACAGTGCAGGCCATTAAGAGAAGTATTTACTGAGCATGATTTATCATTATGTTATTAATGTCACATTTTGGTGTCCTTTTTTCAAGAAAATACTTCAGAAAAATTGAATTTACTAAAGTTCAAAATGTTCATGTCTCCTAAATTTATATTATGTATCACCTGGCTATATATGGAATACAAATAAGTAAAATATGACCCTTAAAGTGACAAGAATATACTTTTGTAATGAATTGAAATCACAAGAAAAAAATCTCTCCAGTATCTAATATGCACTCATATGTAAAAAGTCACACAACAACAAAAAGTTTTTAAAGTCTTGTTTTCTTGCTTGTTAATGCTTCATCTATTATCACAGGTTTGATGAGAAAAAAAGTGATATATATTTTGAATAGTAAAGAGTTTACTCATAAAATACAATTTTTGGGCCAGTAAAACTTTCCTTTCGGTCCACCAGAAAAGGGGAAGAAATTATTTCACTAGCCCGACTGGGCCACTGACAAAAAAGGTACAGTGTAAGTGTGGAGCCCTGTTATACATGTATGTACTACTTGATGTATTGATTCTATAGTAAATTTTCTTTGTTAAATGATATTGTTAGATATTAACCAATGGTTACATGATGGTGTACTTTTCATCTTCAGGCAATTTGTTAATATTTCTAACATACTATTTAGGTAATCAATGATACGGTACTGCTGTATTGATCTGTTGTGTTTTAGACGTCATCAAAACGCAATGAAATTGATGGATGTCTGCTATTGATTAATGGAACAAAGTTTTTGATATTATTCATTCCTTTTATTGCCTTTCAACTGCAGTTACATATGTATATGTGTACATATGTCTGTGTGATTGAGCAAGATTAATTAATTAGCATAAATCTCTAAAATTACTTGCAACTTGCAAAATTAATTATGAAAGTGTTTGTTGCTATTATATTGAAAGTATTTCCATTCAGAAAATTGTACATTGATACCAGTAATTAACCCATTCTCTATAGCCTAGGAACCCAGTGGACCATTAACCATTTGTTGATGACAATATACATGTACGTGTATGTAGCCAAGCAGGGATAAGTTAATTTTCCAACTGACTCAAATGTTTTAATTAAATATTGGTGTTTATTGATTATGAAAACATTGATGAAAAAAACATGAACAAAATTACGAGAGACTAATAATGTTTCTGCTCAATCGTTCTTTAGACCTAAATTATATGTACACTAATCACCTAGAGGTTTATCTAGAAACAAAACATATATATACATTCTAATTTGGAAACATTATTTTATGGTAATATTTTTGATCTTACTATTTGTTTTATTTTATTTTGTGTGTTTTAATAGGTGCTGGGACACAAGGATGAAAAGAAATAAAGCACCTCAAGTATTTACAGGTATGTATCTTGTTTGTGCTGTAATTTCTCTCCCCCCCCCCCCCCCCTTAACCTTTTCCTTTCAAGATTCTGAAATCCCCATAGACTTTGTACATAATCCACCAAGTTCCAGGGGCAAGGTGTTACAGCAAACACAACACTTCATTTAGACTATATTCACACTAAAATTGATTGAATATGCTTTTGTTTTTCATTCAAAAGATGATTTGAAGATTTAAGAACTTTTTTTTTTCACTGATCTACCATATTAAATGGGAATTCGTATTTGATTTTGCTCGACTTCAAAACAGGAAACATGCTTGATGTAGTATGTTCTTAACTAAGCAGAGATGATATATTACGCTTGTCATCTATAAAGCATTGCGTGTTCTCTCACTTAACAAGGAAAGCATTTATGATTCTGTAACGTTCAGGATGAATTTAAGCAGAAATTGAATTGTTTTTTAAAAGCATGTATGATTCATCTAAGATAAATATACATTATGCTCTGTATAAGACAGTTTAAATCATGAATAACAGTGTCATTAACCCGTTGAGGACGAATTGATTTTGGTATAACACGTATTCTCCATAGACTCAAGAACGAAATATTTCGGGACCAGTCCTCAATGGGTTAATAAAATTCATACATTTGTAATTTATTGCTGCATTTATGATAAAAATGGAATTTTCATTTGGCACTATAGAACTTCAGGAAAGTGTGAATAACAACATTTTACTTTTACTACTGGACATTTGTTATAAAACTTTTGCTATCAAGTTTAGTGAGAATTTTCAATGTCATATACTTAGCATTTGCAGGTGGGGCGTTTGATTGCTTTGTGAAAATTGCTGTTATAATATATAAACAAGCAAAACAGAAAAGTTAAAATCATGGCGCTTTCGTAATTATAGCTTACATTTGTAAATTATGGTTGGTTTACGTATAATGAGCATTTTTAGTGTCACGCTTTCTGCTCGCATGCGGGGGCTTTTGATTGCTTTCTGACAATTGATGATATTATTATAAATTAAGCTTATATTTTAAAATTATAAGTGATGTTTTCCACTTTCCATTTATGATGAAACACGATTCACATTGCCATTTTTCTGAAGCTTGCACGACATTTGATTGCTGCCTTTCTACAATTGCTGGTTTTATTATAAAGGCTCTTCTACCCCGGCTGTTTTAATCGCTAATTTGTTGCACGCTTTCATACTATCGCCCTATAAATCACAGGTTTATTGCCATTTTGACAAGGTAAAAGAGGCTTTCAACAGGGTCATTATGCTGTGAAAGGGGAAAATTAGCAACATTTAAATTGCCACTTGTAACGGCATTATACTTGAACAATGGAACCATTCAAGTAGGTGTGTGTGAGTGTACACTTTGGCTAGATGTATGCCATACATATTTGTGTGTAATTTTTTTTTCCTCATGAGTTACAGTATGTAACTTGATATAGTTTTTACAAATGTGGATAACATACTTTGTCATGTAATTCAAAAGGACAAATAAAAAAGGTCCATACAAAGTCAAAATATTGAAACTGAATTTTATTACTTGAACTGGAAGGGGTTAATAGGCAATCATAACAAAAAGTAATGAAGCAAACCATCCATAATAAGAAATATTTTAGAACAAAATTGTAAAGATAATTTTAATATGTTTGTACCCACTACTTGCCCCCTCCACCCCTTCCCCTTCCTCCTGGAAAATGCATGAAAGCTTGAAGCATGAACTGAAGAGGAAAACAAATGGGAAAATGGAGAAAAAATGGAACTCGGAAAAAAAAGAGGCATGCAGAAATTGATCATTAACCTTTTAATGATTGGTTCGACAATTGGATTTGTGCCGCATGATTTGCCTGCCTTATAACAAAACATAATTTGTCTTGATTAGCATCTAATTTCTAGGGTGATTTCTCCTGGCACCTTCCTCTGGCTTGGTTTATTAATTTCTGCCTGATTTGTTATCGTTTGGGCTGCACATTGACTGCACCGTGAAACACTTATATTTAATTAATTGTCTTTGCTTTCAGTGAAGACTTAAACATTCAGAGGAATTGGCATCTCTAGACAACTTTAGATGAACATGTCACTAGTTTTATTAAACAGAATGAACTGTGTAAAAGTTTTTTGTTTTGATAATAAAATATAATAGAAGTGAGAGTGGTTGCCTAGCAACAGCAAACATTAAACAAGAAATACAGTAGGGGATGAGTAGGGAGGGAAAAGTGAGAAAAAAAGTGAATCCTTTAAGAACTGGTTCAAAAATATCTGGGCTGGGGTCTTTGAAGAAAGCATGTTCTAGAAAATTAAAATAGTCCTAAATGGGTTAAATGGAGAAAAATGATTTAACATGATGTAGATTTGAAAGCAAGAAATATTACTGAACAATATCATAAACAAAATATATTGGAAGGAGATACAACCATTGTACGGATTGAGAAGAAGGTAACACAAAATATGGAATACTCTTTGCTAATGCTCAAGTACAAATTTAAGTATGGATTGAGACATTGCCTAACAACATGCATTACAAAAAGGATATTTGAGCAGTAAAGTGGGGAGGAAGGGAATCTTTAGAGGGGTTGGATAGGGTAAAAGAAATGTACTTTGGGGGGTGGAGAAGGAAAAGGAAAAATGTTTGAACCTGTAGTGCAGTGAGACACAAGGTTTTACAAAACATGGAATACTGTTTGCTAATGCTCAAGTGCAAATGTAGAAATATGGATTAAGACATCACTTAGCAAAAACAGAAAAGGGATAGTTTTGGGGCAAAAGAGAATCTTTAGAGGGAGTGGGTAGGAAAAAAGGAATGTAATTCAGGGGTGGAGAAGGAACAGGAAAAGTGTTTGAACATGTGTTGAAGTGAGACAGAAGGTGACACAAAATATGAAATGTTATTTGATAATAATAATATGAACATTTATAAAGCGCAGCTACTATAAATATATACTCTACTGCGCTTAAATAATTATTTAATTATTATTACCCATGGTCATCAGGTACATTTCAAACCCACACAATGATATTGCTTATTTACTGAACTCCCTGGGGAGCATACTAGCCGAGCTGCCACTGATGATGGCGCTAAGGCTAATTAACACCCGACCATGGTACCCATTTATACAGCTGGGTAGAGAGCAGCAATTGTGGATTGAGACATTGCTTAGCAACAGCAGACGTATCTAGAGATATTTAAGTGGTAAGAAAGGGGAATCTTAGAGGGGCTGGAGAGGCAAAGAAATGTAATTCAGGGGAGGAGAAGAAATGGACGAGTGTTTGAACATGTGGTGAATTGAGACAGAAGTTGACACCCAATACAGACTTCTATTTGTACAGTTGTCGTGTACTGGCTTAGAACAAATAGAATTTTCCCTCCTGCAGCTTTCTGAGAGATCCCATCTGAAATTGTAATTCCCATTAGCTCAGTGGTCGGGACTAGAGAATGTGGCGATAGGTCAAGTATAGTATGTATGGTAGAAGTAAAGGGAGCCCGTTTGTGTTCATGTTCAGTGTAAAAATCCACATCGTTTGGGATCCCATTTGAAGTTATAATTTCCATTAGGTTAGTGGTCTTGCCTACTGAATGGTAGATAGGTCAAGTATGGTGAGCCCGTTTGTGTTCATGTTCAGTGTAAAAATCAAAATTGTTCAGGGATCCCATTTGAAGTTATAATTTCCATTAGCTCAGTGGTCGCGTCTAAAGAATGTGGCGATAGGTCAAGTATGGTGTGGTAGAAATAAAGGGAGCCTGTTTGTGTCCATGTTCAGTGTAAAAATCCAAATTGTCTGGGGATCCCATTTGAAGTTGTAATTCCCATTAGGTTAGTGGTCTTGCCTACTGAATGTGTAGATGGGTCAAGTATGGTGTGGTAGAAGAAAAGGAACATGTTATGTCCAGTGCAAAATCCAAACTGTTCTCGTCTGTTAGATTCCATTAGTCAATCTTACTTTGGGATATTTCTGTATTTTATCTGAACTTGCCACATCAAAGTTAAAAGGAATTCCTGTTAGCTCAGTTTTAGTGCCTGCAAAATGAAAAAAGGTTCATCAGAGTGGGGAAAAGAAAGGTGCATGTTCATATGTAGTATAGATATGGGAAAGACAAGCATTAAATACTAGATAAAGGACCCATTGCAGAAAGAGATATATAATCGATTGTGATCTACAATTAATTGTAATTCAGATCATGTGTTCTCAATGCGTAAATCTGATTGGTTGAATAACTTTTGTAACTCACAATAGATTGTATCTCTTTCTGCAACGGGGCCCAGGAGTAGCGAAAGAGTTTTTAAATGCTAATTAACCAAAGAAGGGAGATCAAAACGGGGGTTTCCCATTTGAAATTCTAATTCCCATAAGCTCAGTGGTCGTGCCTACAGAATGTGGAGATAGGTCAAGTATTGCAGGCAAAAGTAAAGGGGGCATGTTGACACTTACATGTAGTTTTAAAACGAATCAAAGAAAATGTTAAAATCCATACTTTGCAAGATTTGTGTCTTTTGGTTTTCATTTTCAAATCTTTACATGGAATACTTGTGAGACTTATTTGATCTTGCTTTATCAGAGCTGAGCTAACTGTTATTATTAGCCCAGATGTTGTATGTGCAGAATGTTGGGATAGTATTGTAGGAAAGAAAAGGGGGCATGTTCATATTCAGTTCTAAAGGGGTAGAAGAAAAATTAATTCCATATTTTACCTGTAAGTTTTCATTATCAATCTTCCATAGAGTATTTTCAAATATTTGTTTTAACTTATTAAAGCAGAGAAGAAATTTTAATTTATGTTAGATTGGTAGACCTGTCTCCAAAATGTAGGGGATAGGTCAGGAACAGTCCGAAAAAGAACATTGGCATGTTCATATCAGGCTTAGATAGGGAAAATGATGTTGAAAAAATGCGTGATCTGTTTAAAAAATGTTTTTAAAATGTTTGTCTTGTTAAGTCTTCATTAACATAAGAACATTCCCTTTCTTTTTCATTTGAACCTGCTATATTTATTCCAGTTGTGGAAAATAAATGAATTTGAAATTTGAAATATTATTATTTTTATCCTATCTTTATTTCTAAATCACAGGTATTGAAGGGACGTCAATTTCGAGTTTTGATATCAACTGTACGGACGATGTCGTCAGTGCTGGGACGGAGGCCATGGATAACGATGCATACCTCATGTTCTGGTAAGAGCAATAATCTGTTTGTGTGTTTTTCTTTGATCTTTCCTATTCATTTATCTTTAATCCATACACCCCAACTCCACTTACTTTGACAGTAGCCACGGGACTATCCTTTGTACTTCCAGTCCCAGCCCAGTCTGATTGGCTACACAGTCCTGATCCTCACTGTATTTCTGTTGTTCCATGGTTCTGTGTCTCCTTTTCCCAACGTTCCTGTATATATGTGCAAGTGTCTTTATAGTCATGTCCTTATTGTCATTTTTGTCTTGACAAAGATTCTTTGAGGATTGAAAGCTAGGCACCTTCCCAGCTCTTTTCTAGATTTTTACATTGTACGCAATATTTATACTATCTTTCCACTTCTAGATGGTATTTACTTGTATTTTGTTTGCTTTTAGATACCGTATGTTTTATTCCAAGGCTATAAATGGCTTTCCATAATTGTTAGGTCAAATTTAGTGTTAAGTTCAACTTGGAATGTTTGTGAAACACCCCCACACACATTTGAAATCATGAGTTTGTACACAGTTGAACTGATCCCTCAGATTTTCTGTCAAATTACATTATAGATCATGAATATCTCAATAACGAAGAGAAAAATTGACAAAACAGAGGAAAAGTAAGAGGAAAACAACTTGGCATGAAAGAACCACAGAACATGTCAGTGAGTTTGGTCAGTTCAACAAAGGCTGTTAGATCCCTTTAATTCCTCTAATAATTGGAAACACAATTCATCATCATTAATTGATAATGTAATTGTGCATTCCTTACAAATGGTTTCATTAGATATTGCGGCTAAAGACACCACTATTTATATCCCATTATTGACATCCAAATTGTTAAAATGTAGGTATATTGGGTTGATGTCTGAGCGATGTTCCCTAATTGCAGTTCCAATTAGACTAATGGTGGCTATTTACCTCCCTGGCTAATGAACTGGATAAAAATAGACTTAGGAGATGTCTAATGATATGTCAACATCCACCTTTCTGAAACAAATATGTACATGTAATCTATGGATGATTTGGTTTAACCCAGTGATTACTAAGAGTCTTTATCACCTGACTTAGCAAATAAAGTACATGCCGCTGCCAGGAAATATTTTAGTATATTTCATGGGTATATCTCACCCCAGCAATTCGCAGCAACGTTAAGGGGCTGTACACATACCGTACCCGCTACTTCCGGCGCGTACCGTTACTTGTACTGTACATGCATGTCAGGTGACTCTCGCGGGCGAGTGCAACATATTTTGACAGTCAGATGATAAAACAGTTATTACATTTGTTGTCGGGGAAAATCACGGAATATTCCTACCCTCGGGATTTCAAATGCTATTTCGTGAAGAAAATAAGTCCCTCGACTTCGTCTCGGGACTTATTTACTCTTCCCTCAATAGCATTTAAAATCCCTCGGGATGAAATTTTCCGTGCTATCCCCTCCACCGCCATGTAATAACTGTTTACTGTTACACAGTTAAACAAAGCTATTGGCCCGTATTCACAAAGGAGGTTTGTAGGAGGTTTGTACAAACCATGGTTTGACCAAGGTTTACATCTATGGAATGCCATTTGTAAACTGATGGAGAAGGAATGTAAACTCCATACTTGTTAACAATGTTGATTTACAATTTACGGTATGCGAGCAGCATTCCATAGATGTAAACCATTATCAAACCATGGTTTGTACAAACCTCCTACAAACCTCCTTTGTGAATACAGGCCATTGTGTTCAAATTCTCATGGCTGGGGAATATTTTACAAAATGTGTGATACACATGTAAATATGAAAACCAAATCATCTTTAACAGCTTAATTCAATCTAGTTTACAAATAAGGCTTGCGAATATGGTAGACTGTATGATATTCCCCCAAAAAAGAATGTCATTGTCTCTCATTGGGTAATGTGAAAATTATATTGTAAGTTGCATACAAAATAAATAATAAGCATTTCAATCAATGGAAATGTATGTGAATGGTACATGTGTGTAGAAAATAGTTTATTCTGTAACAAGTGTTGTATCCCTAAGTATACCATTACCCAAAATGAAAAGTCCTTTTGCATTTCTAGGCTGCATTGCTAATTCAGGCTTTCCCTATATATTTGTTAAAATTAATGACAAAATAAAGTTGATGAGTGGGATGCAAGGGCATCCCGGCCTGCATACAGACTATGTCAATTGTAATGAGCATGTTGCATGCTTTGTGCAATTAGCAGCAGCAATAATGGTACCATCTTTCCTAAATGCTATTGCCTTGGGCTGCATAAAGCTCTACAACAGAACTGTTATGATACATGTGTATTTGAGTTAATGTACACACTTACGTAGCACTCCCTGTATCTAGTTCCTCTAGTTCCCATGAGCATCCTAAATGGGGGGCAAAAGAGGGCTTTTTTCCGGTAGGATAAAAATCATGGTAATGATCATGGTACAAAAATATAGTAATTATTGATACTTATGAATTGTAAACTTACAAACAAAACTGATGAACACAACAAAAAAAAACAGTTATTTACAATAACTGTTTTTCATAATTGTTTAACCAGTCAGGACAGAAAAGACTAGAACCATTGGCCTGGTTTGCATTGGAAATTGTATCGTCTTTGAGTTGTGATTACAAGCATTACACCCAAGGATAGAAAAGGTCCTGATACCTGTAGCTGCGAGTGTGCTTGTTTTCATGTAAACTGGCCTCGTACATGACGTTTTATTAACCCATTGCTAACTGGAACCTTCTGGGCTCTGTATTTACTCTTTCGGGTTTGCAAAATCTAGTAGGATAAGGTTAAAGGCACCCACTTCATTCAGTGTATACAGAAAAGGACCTCAGTCGTTGGCCATTTTTTTCATTTTTTTAAATTGTTGTCGGTGAGTTCTAATGAAAACCATTACACACAAGGATGGAAAAGGTTGTAATTAAGTCCCTGAGGTTATTTCCATGTAAACTGTCATTGTAGTTCTAATGCAAATCACACTAACTATTCTGTTGATATATTTTAACTTGGTTTATACAGCTTATAATGACAGGCTTGAGCATTGAAATGGTTATATGGGAAATACTGTACCATAACTTGTGGCTCAATGGTCTAGCAATCCATGGTCTTGGTTCGTTTCCTGGCAAAAAGCCCAATTTTTCCTTGCTAATGTTTAATGAATATTTTACATTTCTGGGCAGTAACCTTTGAATTTACTTGATTGATATAGGACGGGAATGGGCTAAAGCAATTTGGCTAATTTTCATAGCGGCTGGCCTTGTAACTTTTTTCCGAGTAACTCATACTTATTCTGGGTAATTGGTGATTAGTAAATTTTGCTTGTCTGCCTGCAAGGCTTTGTATTACATGATGTTTGTTAAAAAAAACATCCTGAGAATTTTATCAAGGAAAATATTCACAGAAAAAAAAACAATAATTATATTTTGTTAAAGAAATAAATATAACCCTGTGAATACAATTTTTTTTTAATGGACGGACATTGCTCATTTTAGAAAGACAAATAAAATCATTTAGACCTCTAAAGTGCAACCCATCATGAAGATGTTCAATTTTCATTTTAATGATGATTAAATTAGTTGTCCAAATTTTGCAGTAAAACTATCCTTGTTATTGAACATTTCATACTGAGTATCACTTTCCTTTTAATGGGTGACTGGAGAAATGGATGTGGAAGTGAGAGTGGTCCATATGTGCATATTCATTTTGTGGTAACTTAACACGTTCACTTCCAGATTTTGTAATCCCCATAGAGTTAACACAGGGCCCACCGTGTTCCCGTAGGTAATGGGTTAGCATTCAGAGTACCAGGGATTTTACAGCTCTATGGCATCTGTGTGTAATTGTGTGGTACAAATGTGCGACTGGCACTCAAGAAGTTAATTTTCATTTGGAATTCTCTCTGCGCTTACCAATGTTCCATTGCCCTTGTTGTTTCCTCTGTCGTTAGTTATTCTGACGTAGTCGAGAGTAAATCCATCTTATTGCTAGTAAATCCATCAAATTGGCACCAAGGGGACCCTGAGATGGGCCACAGATGCCTTGTTCTATTTTCGAAAGATCCATCATTGTCTTTGGAGCCAACATGCACTTGAGAACATAAATATGTATAGTGGGAGATTGGAAGTGCTTAAAGGGATCTAGTAACTTTGTTAACCCCTTGACTACGGGAACCGGGTGGAGTGTGTATAATTTCAATGGGGATTTCAGAAACTTGAAGGGAACGGGTTAACATATATATGGAAAGTGATGACGGGTTGAACAAATTTGTAATACAGACTGATATGTTGTGTAAAATATTCCATAAATGAATGAATGTCATATGACCGAGTAATGAGCAAAATTGTATGCAAAGTGATAATTGCTAACTCATTGCATTAACTTTGTGTAGGGTTGGAAGTCTCAATCTAAGACTTTCAAATCTGAACACATCAGTCATAAATATCTTTAAACAAAAGAGAAATTTGGAAAACTGAAACCTGTTCAATGCATCTATTGCATTTATCTAACAAATACAACAAGGTATGTGAGCACTGCAAGAGTTCTTTTAGTTTTATATGGATTTTGACAATGTTACTAGATCCCTTTTATCTGATCAAGAAGTTTATTGAGCCTATCTTCAGTAGATGTGAACGCATTGTAAGATTAGATTATATTAGATTAGATTAGATGAGATGAGATTGGATTAGATTAGATGAGATTGGATTAGATTAGATGAGATTGGATTAGATTAGATTGGATTGGATTATATTAGATTGGATTAGATGAGATTATATTAGATTGGATAAGATTGGATTGGATTGGATTAGATTAGACTAGATTATAGTGGGTTATATGGTTATCTAAGAGTCTTTGAACATACATGAAATGAGCCTCAACCCACCAGTACATGTTTCAATGAAATTGTTTGCTTTTTAATTTTTTATTCAAGTTTCTATTTTACTGGGCCATTAAGAAAATAAAATTCTAGCATTACTGATGACAATCGGATAATCTTTCAATTGCATTGGAATTGATGTTAACCCATTGACTAACCTGGTATGTGATGTGTTATAAACCCTATATGGAAATAAAATAACTGAAACTATACAGGATGCAGTGGGTTAAATGTAAGGATAAAGAATTATCCGCACTGCACCGCACAGTTTATGAACTCCTTTCTCATTCGGCTGGAGAGTGGAGACTTAGCAAATATTTACACCGCATGCAGAAAATCTAGCCCTGTCTAATGGACGATCCATCACCCCATCCTGTCGATCGATTGTGTTCATCTTCTTACGCTTACCAAATCCCCTCAAGAAGTTGGGATAAACATCTAAAACGGACTTGTTTACTCTAGTCCAAAGCTTTAATACTTTGTATAGAGAAAATGCTCTTATGTGATAACTTTTCTGATGATTGTCTTTGAATATTGTTTTCAAAGATTTGCCAGATAGAGAAACAAATTTACTAGTCTTCCAGGAAGGATGATTTTCATTCATTTGAATCCTTCTTTAATGTCATTTTAAATGTGCTGTTTTAATCATTTTTGTCTCAAGGAAGGAAAGTGTTGCTACATGACTAAAGAGCTTTTTTTTTATTGACCGAACTTTTCTGATGATGAAACTGATTTGATAATAAGTCCAGATAGGAAAGGATGTAAAAATAAATTAAACAGTTTTTGTTTGTCTGCTAAAGCATATCAATGTGATACAGTACAAGAAGTAAGAACAATGCAGACATGTAGGTTAAATTATAAATGTCACTGTTTCCAAAAAAAAGAGCACCTGTCTAGCAATCCGGAAGTCTCTGAGATTGATTCCTGTGGAAGCCCATTTTGTTGTGCTCTTTTTCATTTGTATTATTAAATATGTACATTTGGGGCTTCTTCATGAAAGATAAGACATACAAACATGTAGTGTGTCTAGTGTCTATTCACCTGTTCATGAAATTGCATTTCAACATTGAAGTCAACTTTTGAAAGTGCACACTTATGATTCAGAGATAATGCATCATTGCCTGTGGGTCATTATTAACTTGAAGCATACAGATTTCATAGCTTTTCTTGGAAACCTGAGAGCAATGGTTTATCATTGAGGGAAGAAGGGGTGTGATTCCCAGCCCCACCCACAGTTGCTGGAATGAAAATTGTCACTATCTACAAAATATTTTACTTTGGATTCTTCCTATGAAAGATAAGACATATAAAGACATTAAAACAAAGTCACCTGTTCATGAAATGGCAGTGCACCATTGAGGACATCTTTCAGAAGTGCGCATCTATGATTACTAGATAATGCATCATTGCCTGTGGGGCCAGTATCAACGAGATGCTCACGATTGAGACATACAGATTGCGTAGTTTTTCTTGGAAATCTGAGAACGATGGCAAAACAGTGATGAGGGAGAGGGATGTAATGTGTGATTTCCATCGCACCTGCCCACCCCCATTGTAGGAGCAACTAATAAATAAAGAAATACATTACAGGTTTCCCTCCTCTCTTTTAAAGAGTAACATTGTCCAAATCCTCAAAATAAAATTTGTATTCTAGCGGTTCCATCATACCTTTATTAACAATAAAATCATGGGACCCGTTTCGGTTTTTCAAATTTCCCTTTCGTTACAAAGATATGTACGATTGAAGTATTCAGATAAGAAAAACTCCCCCGGAGTTTTTCTTACCGTGTACAAAGTGAGTGCAGTGAGTCAGTGAATATCACTTTGCATTTTCACTCATTACTTGGCAATGCAATGTCCATTTGACTTTAAATTTTCACACACTACCCTGTGGACATAGGAGATAACAACAATATACATTGCATCAACCCTTCATCACTTTTTGCACATGTCAACAAAGTTACTAGATCCCTTTAAGGAAAATTGCCCCCATGCCCCCCCCCCCCCACCCCCACCCCCCCCCCCCCCCCTCTTCATGTCTTGATCAACCTTGGCTGCGCAATTGTCATTTGAAGACCACCTGTAGCAATCAAATATTTTCCAATGCTCAATTTTGTTTTCAACAAGTCAGTTAGCCCCCCCCCCCCCCTACTCTATCTCTCTCTATCTCTCTCAATAATTGAATGGACTCTGGTTATATTTCCAAGATTACAAGGTTACATTACTGAGCCTAAGAATCAATTTTGCTTGTAACAAGTCAGGTCATACAAATCCCCCCCCCCCCCCCCACTTCCCCAAACACACAATATCATTCAAAGGTCACCAATTGCAATCAATTCTCATTTCAGCTCTCTGTTCATACCGAGTTAGAATCCGAGATGGGTCGGCTTTGCTTAGGGATTTAAGGAAGAGATGAATACATGGCGTGGTGGATTGTTAGTGACGGCTTAAAGCAAGGCTGCCTGTGTTTCATTACCGTCTGCTCAATATTTACCTTCTACAAATGCTAATAAGAAGACAACAGCTATAGCAATGTGTGGGACTGTAGTGAAACTAACAACTTGTAACCTACACAAAAAGGTTTTAACAAGCATATTTATTAGTAATTCTTTTTTCTTGTTACTTTGTCATTTTAAGGATTTGTATTTTAGTAATTTGAAGATCACCAGTCACAATCAATTTTGGTAGAGGCTGCTGCATGCGAGGGAAATATTGATTAACTTTATGATTGCCATGGTCAATTATTGGCACTTTGCTTGTACATTTTAACATTGATCTGTTGATCTGTTCCTTAGTGCAAACAATCTATAGATAAGTGTTGAATGAAATGGTTTTAGCAACCCAGACTTCTCATATGATTTGGCACTCAGAGGGTTAAGCAACTGAGAGAGCTGAGAACCAGCTTTGCTTCAACAAGTG
>JBAMJV010000501.1:10000-67500 GCA_037951105.1 Echinarachnius parma | reverse complement strand
CATTAAAATTGTATGCTCTTTCAAATTTTACACTCAGTTTTTCATTATTTCACAAAAAGATTATTTCGTGCAGCACCCTCTATACAAAAACTGAACTACCCCTTTAAGCTAGGGTTGCATTCTTTACAAATGTATAATGGTCCCAGGCAGCACCAAGTATAAGACTTGATTCTTTTATTAGCATCTCATTGATTTGGTACTTTCGCTCGATCTGTTTCTTGTTTGCTTCTTTGTGAATGTAACTGGTAAAACTAGTATAATGTATGTGTTTACATGACAAATGAAATGCAACTAGATGGTTCTTCGACTGCACACAGTCAAAAATGATGAAACATAATGGCCCGAATTCTCATCAGTGGCTCAACTTTAGTCTGGGCTAAAAAGATGTATATTACTAGCAACAGGTTAAATTGTTTCACACCTTTGACAGCTCACTAGCCCATTGATGGCAGTCATGTGCCACCGGGAGACAGTCTAAATGTTTCTTTTCATTATCCATCAATCCCTCTATGCATATTAGGAATCAGGACAAAAGGTGGCTTGACATTTCATTTATAGTATAACCAGTCATCACCAGTAATATAATATCCTGGATGATCCACAGCATTGTATTACTGGTGACTGACTACACTACGATTCAAATTCCAAACGATCCTCTGATCTACTGCCTCGGTAAAACTAGAGGGATTGATGGATAATGAAAAGAAACAATCTCCGGTAGCACATGACTACCATCAATGGGCTAGTGAATGTCACAGGTGTGAAACGGTTTAACCTGTTGCTAGTAATGTCTGTCTTTTTAGCCCAGACTAAAGTTGAGCCACTGATGAGAATTCGGGCCACTTCATTGGCCGAGGCATAAGAATTATTTGAATGTTTGAATATTTGGTTAAATGATAATTCCTATAACTGCACATGCATAATATGTAGGCATATACTTTTGAAATAAATTACAAATAGTCGAGGGCAAGTCAATTAAGATTACTCTTAAGTTTCTTTTATATTTGTTAGTAGAACTTATTCGTACGTACAACTGATATGCTGCTCTTACATGAATCTAGTGCAGGATGAATAATTGCATGTACATGTACATGAACTCCAATACATGCAATACATGTAATTTCTCTTTGTTGGATTTCAATTTCATGATTTTTGTTCTTTACCCTGGAATATAGCGGTTCCCTTATACCTTGTTGTATTCGTATTAACAATAAAATCATGGGACAGGTTTCGGTTTTTCAAATTTCCCTTTCGTTACAAAGATATGTATGATTGAAGTATTCAGATAAGAACAACTCCGGGCGAGTTTTTCTTCCGTGTACAAAGTGAGTGCAGTGAGTTACTGAATATCACTTTGCATTTTCGCTCATTACTTGGCCATACAATGTCCATTGACTTGAAATTTTCACACAATACCCTGTGGACATATGAGATAACAACAATATACATTGCATCAATCATTCATCACTTTTTGCACATGTCAACAAAGTTACTAGATCTCTTCAAAACCTGAAAATGGTGATCACGAATAACAGACTGACTTTTATTACAGATTTGTTGGTGTGGATTTAAATTTGTATTTGTAGAAGCTTTGCTAACGTTCAAAGTGAGACAATGCAAACAAAACAAGAATTTTCTATCTCAATCACGTTTCCTTTCACATACACGTACTTGTATCTAATCTTTACAATAACAAAAATGGGACAATCATTCCATAGAACATTAGTTCTTTAAGAGGTATCTTTTAATTTTACAAAATTGTCACATCACTGACGGTGTCAATTATAGAATACAGAACACAAAATGTAGATGGCACACAATTATTTGAACAGGATACATTAATCATACTAACTGTCATTAAGTTGATGATGTCTTGGCTTTGACCATGACAATGAGTTGCAATCAATTGCAAGTCAAATCATGTGACTAAATGCGCAAATCTGATTGGTTCAAATGTGCATATTTTCTGACTTGCAGTTAGTTGAATCTTTACTATCGATCGCAACTCTTTGTGCAGCACCCCTATGTCATGTAAATCAATATATTCTCTTATATACTCCTTAGTAACTGTAACTTGAATTCCCATTAAGTCAGATTTTGATGACTTAGAGTGCAGTAATATGGGTTTCTAGTATCTGTGGGGGGGCATGGAAGTGGGGGGCCTCATCTAAATACCTAGCACTCTCTCCCCACTCGTGCTATTTGACAGGGCAGAGCTATAGAGCATACTAATCCAGATAATGCATTTTGTTTCCTGATATCTACCTTATGTGGGAAATGGGTGTTCTTTGATGGTGTCATGTTCCTTCATACTTGGATGACCCTCTTGCTGATAGTATTGTAATCAATTCAAGTCTAGTCAACAAGCGCAATAAAAGAGACACTAGTTGGGGTTCATTTGGGTAGCACAACCATTTATTAACGGCGATTCCAGCCGACCAAGATGAGGCAATCCAACCGAAGTCAATGACACGGTAACCAGGCGTACACTCGCCACAGATGGCGCTATGCATATATAAACGATAATAACACTGGGTAATTAAGAATAACCATAACACTGGCGTGATCACTTTTCTTCCTTTCTCCATTCTTTGCTTCATAAACACAAACAAGTCCAAAACATTATCTAAAACTATAAAGTTAAACTCTTGCCTACTAACAACATTGCATCGTAATTAAGACGATACAATTCCTATGTACTAAACCTACTATTATAAAACTATTTGCAATCACATGTAAACATAAGATGTACCTAAAACTATGCATACACTACTATTACCAAAACATTGTATAAAAAACAATCTTATAACTCTGTATATAAATTGAAAGGGCACTATGGAATAAAATAAACATTAAAAACCTAATATGCATACTGCCTATCCGACTTTTCATCTACCAAAAAAAAAGGGGATGGTGACAATCAAGAAGAAATAAAAGCTACATAATATACAACCAAATCTAATCAATATGGGCAAAAAGGGGCTGCATTAAGTTTTACAATCATAACCAACAAAAATAAAAAATAAGTTCACGCACCTTGCTGCACCAAAATTGAAAACGAAAGCGAATCGACTGACAATAATATGACGACAGTAACAAGCGCCAGCATACAATAAACTAACAATAAAATGGATTGGCAAATGCCCTATAGGCTATAGACAAATCAACAATTACATGTGTACAAAAATGCAAGCATAATACAATAGCAAACCGAACTGTGTAACAAATAAAAGCTAATGAGAGGGAAATAACCTGTCACCGAATACCGAATAAGAAAAGGCATCTACAATAAGCGAAATGCATCGTGGTAATCGCAACAAGGGCAATGTAAATATACAGTGTACACTAAAACAACCTAGGGAAGTACATACATGTATTCATCGGGCTACTAAAAAAAACTGAGCATTGCCCAGCAAACACAAAACGTTTACAGAACGTTTACAAAACGTTTTTATTAGGTTCCATGGGTCTTCGTCTTTAATGAACGTTTACAGAACGTTCTTAAAACGTTTTTATTAGGTTCCATAGGTCTTCGTCTTTAATGAACGTTTACAGAACGTTCTTAAAACGTTTTTATTAGGTTCCATAGGTCTTCGTCTTTAATGAACGTTTACAGAACGTTCTTAAAACCTTCTGCTGGTCCTTGCACTTAAAAGCAAATACATGAAAGGTTTTTTATTGGTTTTTCTAACGTTTAAACAACGTTCTAAAAACGTCCATTTGGAACGTTCTAAAAACGTTTTCAACCTTCCACAAATAAACGTTTTAAAAACGTTTTCACAGAACGTCCAAATAACCAACTTTGAACCTGTTTAGAACGTTCAGAAAACGTCCAATTGTTAGTTGGGTAAAAGCTTCGCTATTGTCTTAAAAGTGAATAAACGGCCGTTTTAGCGCATATAAATCGATTTGGGGGCATATTGTTGAGGGTCAAATTTTGTTTTCTCAGATTCGATTTTTTTTCCTTGTTCGAAAAAATTTCGAAACAGGCAATGTGGAGATTGTAGAGCAAAATGCATTCGTTTCAAGCAATATCGAGCAGATTCGACGAAAATTGGTTTTCGATAGTGTTTAAAAGCTTCCCTATTGTCTTAAAAGTGAATAAACGGCCGTTTTAGCGCATATAAATCGATTTGGGGGCATATTGTTGAGGGTCAAATTTTGTTTTTTCAGATTCGATTTTTTACCTTGTTCGACAAAATTTCGAAACAAGCAAAGTGGAGATTGTAGAGCAAAATGTATTCGTTTCAAGCAATATCGAGCAGATTCGACGAAAATTGGTTTTCGATAGTGTTTAAAAGCTTCCCTATTGTCTTAAAAGTGAATAAACGGCCGTTTTAGCGCATATAAATCGATTTGGGGGCATATTGTTGAGGGTCAAATTTTGTTTTCTCAGATTCGATTTTTTTTTCCTTGTTCGAAAAAATTTCGAAACAGGCAATGTGGAGATTGTAGAGCAAAATGTATTCGTTTCAACCCAGCAAACACAAAACGTTTACAGAACGTTTACAAAACGTTTTTATTAGGTTCCATGGGTCTTCGTCTTTAATGAACGTTTACAGAACGTTCTTAAAACGTTTTTATTTGGTTCCATAGGTCTTCGTCTTTAATGAACGTTTACAGAACGTTCTTAAAACGTTTTTATTAGGTTCCATAGGTCTTCGTCTTTAATGAACGTTTACAGAACGTTCTTAAAACGTTTTTATTAGGTTCCATAGGTCTTCGTCTTTAATGAACGTTTACAGAACGTTCTTAAAACGTTCTGCTGGTCCTTGCACTTAAAAGCAAATACATGAAAGGTTTTTTATTGGTTTTTCTAACGTTTAAACAACGTTCTAAAAACGTCCATTTGGAACGTTCTAAAAACGTTTTCAACCTTCCACAAATAAACGTTTTAAAAACGTTTTCACAGAACGTCCAAATAACCAACTTTGAACCTGTTTAGAACGTTCAGAAAACGTCCAATTGTTAGTTGGGTGAAATACAAAGTGATATTAAAATATATGGAAATAAAAATAAAACGTGAAATATACACGAGTGTGGAGCCATGCGCAATACAATATACATAAGGGAGTAATCATGACAGGCAATAAATGAACACATACACGTAATAAAATAACTGTTCGTATATATACAATACCTACAGTGAATCTAATACAAAAAGGAAAAAAAAAAAACGTTATGTGACTTGAGGGGGATCTACCTGCCGGGTAACCAATTGGTACTCAATATGTAGCAACTATGTAAATCAAGTAAATACAAAAAAGGATAGTTCAAATAAACCAATCGGCTAATATCCTGCGAGTTACATACGAAAAATACTAAAGGGAGACCAAGAAATAGCGATGAGGATCTAGTCTGCCATGGAAAATAACAACTGATACCATAAAACTATGTCACCAGTCCATAAACGTTCAATACATCGTAAAGTCCTTAAACCGAGCTGGGGGGTGACGCGAGCGTGGAGGCCGTCCAATACGGGGAGCTGTGGTAGGAGGACTGACGGACCCCTGGGGAGGGATTGATGAATCGGGTACTAACAACTGAGAAGGGGGATCGGAGGTGGGAGGGGGCTCATGAAGGGGGATGCAGGGGACTTCCGAGTCCGGAGGCCAGGAAAGTTCAGAGGGCACATCTGGCCCGGCAGCAGGAGATGTATCCGGCTCGTCGTCCTCACAGATATGCGGTGACCGGGGCACCGGTGGGGGCGGGACAGGGACCTTCAGGCACTGAGACATCTTGACGCGATAGGAAGACTTCCTGAGTTGGGCACCAACGAATTTGCGGATATTGCACCAGTCGCCATCAACAGAGGAAACGAGATATCGGGGACGAGCGGTGGTCTTGTTACGATCAGACCTGAGGTACACAAGATCACCAACGTTGAGGACAGCATCGCGTGAGATTATGCCAGAGGGGGCCTTGGAACGTTCACTGTGAGGGTGGTTGGCAAGACGCTGCTCATGCTGGGTAGAGATGAGATCTGCATCCGATAAGGGGATCTGACTGTGTGTGAATTGGTCCCGCTGAGTCCACATCTCGCGCGCAGACAGACCACGAGAGCGTAGGCGGCTGTTGAGGCGAGCGGTCACAAGGGATAAGGTCAAAGGTGTGATTGTGCCACCTGTGGGTTCATGGCGGAGAATCTCATCCTCCAGTTTGCGGATGGCCTTCTCTGCAACAGGGTTCTTGTTGGGGTTCTTGGTATGGCCAAGTTCTATCGAAAGCCGAAGCTGGGCGAGGCGTGAATCATCGCGGAGTGCTGCAAATCCTGGGGCTGAATCAGTGCGTATGACGGCAGGTGGACCGTCGAGTGGACGTAGTTCAACACACAGGCGAATAAGAGCGTCGCGGAGTGTATCACGACGTTCGTCATCCAGGAAGCACGTGGCTGTGTAGGAAGTTACACATTCCCTAAGCACAAGGATCAGCTGTTTGGAGCGTTTGAGAACATCCGCTGCGAAACTAGTCCCCACGACTGCTGGAGGATCACTAGCGGACTGAGGGTCAACCGTGTGTGGGACGTTGCGGAGGGACGTTCACTGGTGGCAGCTCTCTGTGACATGTGTTAGAGCAGAGTCCATGTCCAGCCCCAAAAAATGACGATTGACAACTGCTTTGAGCTGGTGACGAGTTGGGTGCTCAAGCTGCAGGTGCAGCGATGTAAGGAGACCGTCCAGGACATCACGAGGTACAACAATACATTCGCGTGGGGATGCTAGAGCCTGTTCGCGGCGAACAACCAGGAGCCCATCCTTAGCGATGGTTGCGACGCGGAGATACCTCTTAACATCCCGTATATTGGTGAGCTTCTTGGAGGGCCGAGTGCCTTGGTGGAGGTAAGCATGTGTACGCCTCAAATCCTGACACTCTGACTGGATGCTCAGCCAAGCTGGTCTGGAAGTGAAAGGCAGCTTCCGCTGACCACTGAGGACATCCTGCGGGGTAATACGGTTGACGACAGAGTCCTCCGTCTGGCGGATGAAGAGGCATATCTGGCATGTGGGGTCTGAGCACTCAGAGGCATTCCTGCTAGCGAAGTCTGATGGAACGTTGGCGGAACCAGCAAGATGTCGAACAGAGCATTGGAACCTACTGACAGTTGATAAGAATGTTGACACACGCGGGCTGGCAGAGAACTCACCCCTACAGAGTTTCTCGAAGGCTTGTACGCAAGGTTTGCTGTCAGTGAGAACGCATGCGCGGTGTTGCGACTGGATGATGTAGGGGCTAAAATGTTTGCAGGCGGCAGCGATGGAAAGGGCTTCGATCTCACACGGTAGCCATGTGACCTGTCTATCACGAAGCTTGCAACTGAAAAAACCTGCAACTCTAGGTTTGTCCTGTCTGGTGACCTACAAAGTAGCGCCAATACCCTGCTTCTTGACAGCACCATCTGTGACGATCCAGAGCTGGTCAGAGGGCCGGGGAAGGGTGATGGTGCGGGGGGCTGCCAAGGCATCCTGCGCTGTCTTGAAGGCTGTACGAAGGTCGTCTGTCCAGGAGATACGATCGCTTGACTGGCGGCCTGCAACTACAGTGTCGAGTGGAGTGAGGAACGACGCGCAGTGTGGGAGGACGCGTGCAAGCATTTTGTATGCCCCAATGAAGGAACGCATGCCTTTGACTGATGTCGGGGGGGAGCATATGGCGAGGGCGGCAACGCGGTGAGGACTAGCGTGCAATGTTCCCCGTGACCAGATCCAACCCAGGATTGTCGTGGATTCTGGGCAAACGACTGTCTTGGATGCTGAGAGGTGCAACCCAAACTGGCGGAGGGCATGTAGGACACGGGCCCAATTCTTCAGGAGCTCTTCGGGAGTCTCACCACCACAGAACAGATCATCGGCAAGTTTCACGACGATACCCTCAAGGAGTAAATCTCCAAGAACACGGCACATGAGCTCTTCAAGTGCAGTTTCAGAGCCTGGCATACCCATAGCACAACGAGTGTACACGCGTACTCCACGGTAGGGTGTTGCAACACCACAATACTTCATTGATGCCTTTGACAGGGGAATCTGGTAAAAGGCGTTACTGAGGTCCGTGGCAATGATGTGTTTCCACTGGCCAATTTTTCGAAGTGTGGAATCGACATCGGGCATGAGGGAGGGCTGAGGCTTAACATATCGCCCAACGTCAGCGAAGGCGGTGACAAGGCGAAAGCCTCCATTGGCTTTCTTCACCAGAAAGGATGGATTCAGGTATTCCACGGATATTCCTACATCCTCAGGGCGGGCAAATACACCTTGTTTCTTAAGTGCATCAAATCCCTCCTGAAGATCAACCAAGGAGCTACGTGAGTAGAGGGGTAGCCGACCTTTGCGCTGAGGGGGCTGAACAGGCCCCATGTTGACAACAGCTTCAAACGGGCCAACAGCACCGTTATACCCCTTGAAGGCAGGGTCGAAAACATCGTCAAATTCAGCATGAAGGGACTGGAACTCATGACGAGTGCGTTCAGGGAGGACACTGCTAGGATCGAGAGACACTGCATCAGAAGAACGACCGTGAGTGGTACACTGCGGAGAAGCATCCTTGATGGTGGTTGGTGTGGTGTCAGACAGAGGTACAGGCGGCACATATACAGGGCGTACCTGGCAGAAGTGTTCATTCCGACGAATAACCTTCGGCTCGTGGGTGAGATTAGGGATGCGCACCTTGCCTGCTACGCTTGAGACCACACAGGGGTTGGGCCATGATGGGTCAGGGGAGTTCATAGACTTCTGATCTATAACTCGGGGCTCAAGGACAAGTGTCTCATATGGCGAAAGTTCGCTGGGAAGGGAGACCTCAAGAAAATCACCAGGCCACAACACCGTGGATTGAGGGGGAGCACGTAAGACATGTGCGCGGCGGATAGCATGTGACGAACTGTCAAGAGGCTTACGGGACCCATATGGAATAAATATGTCATCACCAATGCAAACCTGACGCTTAGCTGGGCGAACTGAGATGTCATTGTGTTCCATAAATGGCGTGCCGGCGAAGACATCTACATCGAGATTGTCAATGACAAGGCCCTCGAAAACGAACTCTTTACCATCACGGGTGAAAGTGAGCTTTGTCTCACCAACAACATCAAGAGGGGAAGACCCATCAGCCTGGTGGGCAGACTGAGAACTAGGATTGATGACACCATGGATGGACTGCACCGTGGAGGTCTTAATCATGTTGCCTGTAGCCCCACTGTCAACAGTGACACGCACAACTTGATGGCCACAAAACACGTCAAAGTAAGGAGACTGGCGAACCTGGACACGCAGAGCCAGGGATGTACTATCGCTATCATCCTTGACCGGATCAGCCTCTGACAAGTGAACTTGTTCTACCTGGTACAAATCTCCTCATCAGATCCAAAAATGTTCGCAACTTGACGTGCCTTAGCGATAAAACGCCTATCCTGCTCAGGGAGGTATGTGCACGCGCTTAGATAGTGATTGTCTGGGCGGTGCGCTTCACGACAAAGTGGACAATATCTACTGGTGCGCTGGGGGGTGCGGGTGCGGGGCTGTGGGTTACGGCGACCACGCGGCATGGCAGGGCGCTGAGAACGCAGGGGAGGAGATGTCAGGGTGCGCATTGCGCGAGAGCTCTCCGAGGTGTGAATTTCGTCCAATAGGCTGTCGAGGGCCTGTGAAATTTCGGGCTTTAATGAGGCTAAAGTCCTCGAGCGTAGCTCTGTCCCATATCGCTGCTTCACAAGGCGGGGGAGTTCTGAGTTAATCAGCTGGAGCCAGTCACGGACAATGAAATTCTCTATTGTGGGGGTAAGCTCCTCGTCTTCTTTCACGCGGTCACCATTGTGTGAGATACCGCCAGTGACAGTAAGCAGGTTGTCCTCAACAAAGGCTACGAGCCTCTGGAAGAGGTCTTCGGGTCGCTCGTCGGGCTCAAGCTTGATGTCGGTAAAGTCTAGAAAGTGCTCTGGAAGCCGTAGTGTAGCCGTATTTTGCCCCAAATGTCATTGAGAGAGGTGGCATTCTTCACGATAGAATTCCGAGAAATGACAGGACAAAAATTGGCAATTTGTCCTAACATGAGATCTAGCATGCTAGCCTTCTGGTAGGCTGATTTTCGAGATTCTGGAGGGACAGAAATCGAGTCATCGGTGAAGCCCCGAAGAGGTTCAGACTTGGTTTTCTTCGCCCATAAGCAATCATCTCCCAGAAAAGGGGCAAAATTAGAGTCTAGAGTAAGTGTATAGATTAGGTTCTGTCTCCAATTCTCGAAAGAATTCACCGTTTCATGCTTGGTTAGGCACCATTGCTTTGGTGCTCTTGGGGCTGACGCCATCGCGAAAATGAATGGGTGGGACTACAATAGAAAATGAAATGAACTTACACCAACAAAATGTAGTTGGTCAACTAGAGATACTTAGCTCAATCGTCTCTCTGGGCAGGTGAAACTACATCCAATGGGTAGGGCCGTTCCCGACGCTGCCACCACGCAATAAAAGAGACACTAGTTGGGGTTCATTTGGGTAGCACAACCATTTATTAACGGCGATTCCAGCCGACCAAGATGAGGCAATCCAACCGAAGTCAATGAACACGGTAACCAGGCGTACACTCGCCACAGATGGCGCTATGCATAAACGATAACAACACTGGGTAATTCAGAATAACCATAACACTGGCGAAGGGGTTGAATCAGAGTCTACAAGCGGTTGAGTTACAAACCCGAGTTGAGCCCTTTACTACAAAACTAGTGATAAGTGGAGCCAATATATTGGTTCGCATCAAGTCCGAGCGGGTTAAATTGAGGGTGGGGCTCATTCTACTTGCTACATGTACATCCCTGTGCCCAATCATATCTTGCTAACCCTAATGATAATACTGTATGACTGAGCAGAGTTATAGCAGGTGTGTAGTGAAGGGCTGTGAAGAGTGGGAGAGGGGGTGCTCATCTACACCCCTGACCCCATTCGCAACACCCCTGTGCTCAATCATAAATTGATAATCCTATTGATAATACTGTATGACAGAGCAGAGTTAGCAGGTCTAGTAGTGAAGGGCCTTGGAGTTTTTTAAAACAATTTTTGCATACAAAATTGTGCATGCATGTGATGTTTTTTTAAAAATAATGATTACATATAATAGAGATATCATCAACAACTATTCAAAAACCTGTTTTGATTTTTTTCAAAGAAGTCTATAAGCATTTGTTGTCTTTTTCTAAAAAGTCAAGCTGTCCCCGGCAGGGTAGACTTATAACTAAAATATTTTGAAATCAAATTTTACAGCTATGAGATCATTCGGACGGGAATGATTCTCATTTCACATGTTTTATTCAATGAACCTTCAAATGGAATTAAAACCAACCAATTTAATGTCAAGGGTTATTTCGGGAAGTACCAATACTCAAGTGTACCTTTAAGTTTGTACAGGGTATGGATTATTTACGAGGTACAGTGTCTATATAGCCAGATTGTAGTTCACAAACATGGGAGTTAGTATTCAAAACACGGAATGTAGTGTTCAAAATCTCAGTATGTCACACTCATATATATGATAAGCAAGCACTATATGAATATGTTATATCATTATGGTTTTGTGTACATTGCACAAATATATAAAGATCAACTTCATGATAATGATATGACATATTTGTATAGAGTAGTGCTCAATACAAATAAGCCACATTCAAATGCGCAGTGGCGTAGCAACGGGGGGGGGGGGGGGGGGGGGGGGGGCACGTGCCCCCAATAATTTGAAGAAAAAAAACAATAGGAAACATAAGGGGACATTTTTTGACAAAGCAAAGAAATACATAAGGTGTGCCCCCAATAATTTTTCATGCACCCCCCCCAAAAAAAAAAAAAAAAAAAAAAACAGCCCAACCACGCTACGCCCGTCTAATTTGGATCCCCATGCTTGCAAAAAAAAATCCTTTAGAGGTAGCAAATCAAATCAATTGGAGAAGAAAACGCGTAAACATAATATTATATCGCTATAGGCCTACACAATATTTACTCTATATTAAATAAATGAGATAATACAATAAAGAAGGGAGGAAGATGAACATGTAGTACAACAAACAAAAAAAGGGAAGAGGAAGAGGAAGAGGAAGAGAGGCGTTGAGAGATTATAGTGTTCAAATTCGTCCCCAGGTCGAAAAAACAGTTGAAAATTAGTTGCCAAATGGTACCAGTTGATACCAGTTGTTGGCCAACTGGTTTCAATATGGAAATTGGTACACTGGAATCAACTGGAATCAATTGGAATCTACTGGAACAACCAGTAAGAATCCAGTAAGAATCCATTAAGAACCCAGTTAGGCTGACCAGTAAGAAACCCAGTTGAAACCATTAACAAACCAGCAGTGGGATTAACCAGTATATGAGGACCAGTTAAAGTAGTTGGTTTCAACTGGTATTTCTATTGGTTTTAACTGGTCTTCCACATCTGTCCATTTATCTTTACTGGGAACCGGGAATTTTAACTGCTACCGTTTGAAGCCAGTTAAAACCAGTAAAAACCATTTGAATTTCCAACTGGTTTTAACTGGTTTCAACTGTTTTTTCGACCTGGGTCGGGTTTTAATATAGCTAACCGGATCATTCCCAGAGAGTCTAGAAACCTAGTCTAGTATACAAATTAAAGGTCCACAAAGGGCATCCAGGATCATTCCCTGGACTCGGTGATTTACGAAAAGAGAGTCTAGAAACCTAGGCTAGTATACAAATTAAAGGACCACAAAGGGCATCCAACGGGCAAATTAACATATTTGTTTAAACTCTACCGTAATAAGAGTGGTACACGACCCGAACCATATACATATACATGCACAACATACACACTAATGTATCAACTAGTCAGATGTATGTGATGTTCGTTGTTAATGTGTACCACACCATGCAAGGACAAGGGCGTGTATGCATGAAATGTTATAACCAGGTATTAACATTTACCGTGGACTCGTGGAAACAAGCAAACTTGAAACATGGATATTCGCTTCGATGGTAAAAGGGCTTTAGTGACCGGTGCAGGGAAAGGTGTGTTAATCACTTGATTCCATCTTTTATTTTTATAATGTCATGATTCAGTGACTTAATATTTGTATTAACATTTTGTACCTTATATATATATATATTTGTTTTCGTATTTCAAAATGTTTTTGAAATAACTGTATACTGTCGGAAATAATATCGCTTGTGATATTCGTTTGTCTCGCAATGTATGGTCAACAAGGAATCTAAAATATCACGTTTCGTGCGACGCTGCAACACTTCGTCAGGTGATACAAATCTACTGTAAGCAGATTTTAGATTCCTTGTTGACCATACATTGCGAGACAAACGAATATCACTATAGCGATATTATTTCCGATACTATATCCGCAATGAGTAATATATTTAGGGGTAGTTTAGTTTTGGTAGAGAGGGCGCTGCACATCACAATTTTTTTGTGAGGTAATGCAAAACTGAGTGTCGAATTTGAGAGAACATACAATTTTAATGGCAGAATAAACTTTATTTGGTCAAAATCGACCCAGAAACGGCTGAAATATCAATAAATATATCTGATCACTTTAGTTTGTTTCCATCTTTTATTTTTATAATGTCATGATTCAGTGACTTAATATTTGTATTAACATTTTGTACCTTATATATATATATATTTGTTTTCGTATTTCAAAATGTTTTTGAAATAACTGTATACTGTCGGAAATAATATCGCTTGTGATATTCGTTTGTCTCGCAATGTATGGTCAACAAGGAATCTAAAATATCACGTTTCGTGCGCCGCTGTGTTCGTCAGGTGATACAAATCTACTGTAAGCAGATTTTAGATTCCTTGTTGACCATACATTGCGAGACAAACGAATATCACTATAGCGATATTATTTCCGATACTATATCCGCAATGAGTAATATATTTAGGGGTAGTTTAGTTTTGGTAGAGAGGGCGCTGCACATCACAATTTTTTTGTGAGGTAATGCAAAACTGAGTGTCGAATTTGAGAGAACATACAATTTTAATGGCAGAATAAACTTTATTTGGTCAAAATCGACCCAGAAACGGCTGAAATATCAATAAATATATCTGATCAAATAATTATTTGGGGCCCAAATAATTAGATGACTTTTAGAAAAAAATAAAAAAATGCTTGCACTTTTTCAAAAATTTTCAAAAGCGTTTTTAAAATAGTTGTTGATGAACTCGCTATTTAATCATTATATCAATAAAACATCACATGCATAATTTTGTATGAAAAATGGTGGAAACCAATGCCTTTTTAAAAAGCGCCCTCTTGGGTTTAAATGGCTCTTTTTGAATGATAACAGGCTTTTTACTTAGTCGTTTGTAATTTTGTATATCTTTCGAGCATGGTGGAGTTATTACTATTAGTTTATAATGTAACTGTGCAGGTTTTGGCTACTAAAGTTCAGCCTTACCCCTTTAACTGTATACTGGTTTGACAAACTCTACACAAAGAGTGTGTGTATATATATATAAAACCCATCAAAAAAGTTCGGAAACTCAAGTTTGATCGATTATATCTATTTTCTTATGAAATCATAATGGTTATATTTGGTATCACTTGAAAGAGTGTGTATACCCCTTTAAAATGATACCAAATTCGTAAGCATCACGAGCACGAGGTATGCGCAGTATATCTGAGAATGGGGGAATGTCAGAAGTGAAATGTCACAAAATGCGCCAACAAACTTCAGTTGGAAGTTCTGACACCCATATCACGGTCTTTCTCAAGTTCAAATTCTTTCGACGATGAATATCTTGACAATGAAAAGATACTGTTGAATATGGTATCAGACAAAAGCCCGTTTAATTATCCTTCCAATGACACATCACTTGGAATGATTGTGAAAGCCGGGTAGGTACAATTAAGGTGAATATTGGGGAGGATCGACAGCAAAATGTAAACAAAATGCATTTGATTGTGTGAAATTGAAGGCGTTGCATCCAAAAACGACTTTTTGTGGGGATATCTTAGTACTTTACATACCGTAATCATTATGAAATTCAACATCATGTTGAAGCGTGTTAATTTGTCAATAAAATAATGCCCCATTCATAGTGGTTATGTGATTGAGGTGTGTGTAGTACCTCTAAACGTATGGGGCTCAAAATGACACGTTGCAAGGTCGATGTTCTACCGTTTGATGTGTGGTACACGGTCAAAGAGGGCGCTAATATGCCAGTTCTGGCCAGTTTGCGTACGTTTAGAGAATTTTGATGCATTTTCAATACATCAAGTTTGTGAGTTTCCTGTACTGCGCACTCACATTCAGCATGATCATTGCAAATGAGATATGATATTAAAGATAAATTAACGAGCTTTCCGATAGTGCAAAACGTAATGATGATAGAGTTATGATTAATACAACAATATCTTACCGGAATCTTGAAACAAGAAGCCACGGTCTTAAATTCATAGCATTAATAGACCCCTATATCCGGTTTTACTGCACACACCCCAATAACATAATTATTACAGGTGAGACATCATTTTAAGAACAAATAAACATGCTTTCACATGATGCTAAATTTACTGATGATTATGCAATGTAAAACCCCAAAACATCTCCAATAGTCGTTTTTTCGATGCAACGCCTTCAATTTCACAAAATGAAATACATTTTGCAACATTTCACTTTCGGCCCTCCCCCATATTCAGCTGTTCCATACTTAACCTGTTAATAAAGTTGTTTCGGACATAACCGTATTGAAAAGATAGACACATGGGCTTTAAAATGATACCAGATTTGATAAGTTTAAATCATTTAAACACGCTACAATCTTCGATACAACTTGAACATAAACAAATACGACACAAGAGTCAAATTTCCCTACTGAGTATTTTTGGCCCATTTTGTGCCATTTGACTTCTGACCGTCCTCTATTCTGAAACGCACTGCGTATTCCCCGATTTGAAATAAATGACAAATAATGTACCATTTTAAAGGGAAATCATCATCCATTGCAATGACACTAAAAGTAAAAAATACAATTTGACAATAAGAGTGATATAATCGATCAAAGTTGAGTTTCCGAACTTTTTTTGAGGGGTTTAGTTAGCTCCATAAGTGTTTCATTGCGGGTTTTTTCTTCGTCAATTTAGGGGGCGGCGAGGGATCTTTCATTATATATATTACTAAGCGATTTACATCAGGATGAATTTACGCAATTTCTGAAAAAAAAATGGTATAGGCCTATAATCATTCCTTTCTCAATATTTGTATATAATTATAGGTTTCGGGAGAGCTACTGCTATAGCATTAGCTAAAGGTGGTGCAGCCGTCACGGCCCTCACAAGAACTCAGGCAGATTTGGACACCCTCAAACAAGAAGTAAATATCTTGACATTTTCTTAATTTTCTTAATACTATTGACCAGCTAATTGCGAACGGACGAAGGGGAACCAACCAACCAACCAACCAACCAACCAACCGACGACCGGTTGACTGACCGACCGACCGAACGAACGAATGAATGAATGAATGCAATTGAACAAAAGAAATAAATAAATGAACTAATAAAATAAACACGTCCCCCTTTATCTAAACAAAAATAACCGTAATATAATTATATTCCTAAACACTGTTCATGTATATATCTCTCTCTCAGGTTCCTGGTATTGAGACAATTTGCCTTGATGTATCCGACTGGGATAAAACCAATGAGGTTCTGTCCGCCTTGCCTCCGTTTGACCTGCTGGTCAACAATGCTGGAGTTGCTCATCGTGCACCATTGACCGACATGTCAGCTGAGGCATATGACAGGTAGGCAGTATAGCGACGGGGGGGGGGGGGGGGTCGGGGGGGCGTGCCCCCCAATCATTTGAAAAAATAATTAGTAACATAAAGGGATTTTTTTTTTTTTTTTTTTTTTGGGGGGGGGGGGGGGGGGTGAAAAAACAAAGAAATACAGAAGGTGTGCCCCCCAATAATGTTGCGTACACCCCTACCCCCCCACCCTAATTAGTCCGACCACGCTACGCCACTGCAGGTAGGCTATAGGTTTTCAAACAAATCGCGCATAAAACAATAACATTCTTTAGCATCCAGTTAAAGGGATAGTTGAGTTTTGGTAGAGAGGGCGCTAGACTACTTATTTTTTTTTGTGAGGTAATGAAAAACTGAGTGTAAAATTCGAAAGAGCATAATATTTCAATAATAAAATCATCTTTGTTTGGTCAAAATCGGTTCAGAGACGGCTGAAATATCCATATCGACAAACATTACAATTCAAATTGCCCGTATAATTAATTATAAGCCCCTCAAAAAAAGTTCGGAAACTCAACTTTGATCGATTATATTACTCTTATTGTCAAATTGTATTTTTTTTCTTTTAGTGTCATTGCATTGCATGATGATTTCCCTTTAAAATGGTACATTATTTGTAAATTATTTCAAATCAGGGAATAATACATAGTGCGTTGTAGAATGGAGGACGGTCAGAAGTCAAATGTCGAAAAATGGGCCGAGAGTATTCAGTTGGGAAATTGTACTCTTGTGTCGTATTTTTGTAATGCTCAAGTTGTATCGAAGATTGTAGCGCGTTCAAATGATTTAAACCTATCAAATTTGGTATCATTTTAAAGCCCACCTGCCTATCTTTTCAATACGATTATGTCCGTAACAATTTTATTAGCAGGTTAAGTATATGGTACAGCTGAATATGGGGGAGGGTCGAATATAAAATGTTGCAAAATGCATATCATTTTGTGAAATTGAAGGCGTTGCATCGAAAATCGACTATTGGAGGGGATGTTTTGGGGTTTTACATTGCATAATCATCAGTAAATTTAGCATCATGTGAAAGCATGTTTATTTTTCTTAAAATTATGTATCACCTGTAATAATTATGCTATTGGGGTGTGTGCAGTAAAGCCGGATATGGGGGCGTATTAATGCTATGAATGTAAGACCGTGGCTTCCTGTTTCGAGATTCCGGTAAGATATTGTTTTATTATTCATAACTCTATCATCATTACGTTTTGCACAATAAGAAAGATCATGAATTAACCTTTAATATGATATCTCATTTGCAATGATTATGCTGCATGTGTGTGTGCATTACAGGAAAACGTATAGAAACGTTACAGAAAATGTATTGAAAATGCATCAAATTTCCCTGCACGTAGGCAAACTAGCCAGAACTGGCATATTAGCGCCCTCTTTGACCGTGTACGTACGTATATGCCCTGCTAGCACGTTATCAAACCTTGCAACGTGTCATTTTGAGCCCCATACATTTAGAGGTCAGTGGAGGTACTACACATTTTTTTATTGACAAATTAACACGCTTCAACATGATGTTGAATTTCATAATGATTATGTAAAGTAAAGTACTAAGATATCTCTACAAAAAGTCGTTTTTGGATGCAACGCCTCCAATTTCACACAATCAAATGCATTTTGTTTACATTTTGCTGTCGATCCTCCCCAATATTCACCTTTATTGTACATACCCGGCTTTCATAATCATTCCAAGTGAGGTGTCATTAGAAAGATAATTAAACAGGCCCTTTTCTGATACCGTATTCAACAGCATCTCTTCCCTGTCAAGATATTCATCGTCGAAAGAATTTGAACTTGAGAAAGACCGTGATATGAGTGTCAGACCTTCCGACTAAAGTTTGTTGGCGCATTTTGTGACATTTCACTTCTGACCTTCCCCCGTTCTCAAATATACTGCGCATACCCCGTACTCGTGATGCTTACAAATTTGGTATCATTTTAAAGAGGTATACACACTCTTTCAAGTGATACCAAATATAACCATTATGATTTCATAAGAAAATAGATATAATCAATCAAACTTGAGTTTCCGAACTTTTTTTGAGGGGTTTATATAGGTCTACGTTTCTGTTGGAAAATTTGAATATTGGAGTTAATTATATGAGCCGACAACAGTGGCGGACACAGGATTTTCCAGGGGGGGGGGGGCCCAAAACAAAATTTTATGGATGACCCCACGGCGCGAGGGAGCGATGACTGAGGGGGGAGGGTGTGGGAGGGGGGTTTCCCCCCTCCCACGGTGTGGAGCTTTTGCAATTTTTATGATAAAATGGTGGGATTTGGTGCATACTTTGCTAGGTATTTTTGCATCCATCTTTTTCTTTACCTTTACCTTTACCTTTTCTTTACCATTCATCCGAATTAAAAGGAGAAAGAATAAAGGATATAAGAAGAAAAAAAATAGTCTTTAATTATTTGAACGTAATTTGCATAAATATGAATAATGAGAGCGAGCGGAGCGAGCTTGAAAATTTTAGCAATTTAACATCGGAAATTGCCATTTGTTTCAATATTATTGTATAGGTATATTCGTGTTATGTGTTATGATATTGCGTTTTGAAGGGTAATATATAAACACCCAAGGTTGTAGAATATTATATAATCTACGAATGCGAGCGGAGCGAGCTTGAAAATGTTAGCAATTTCACATCGGAACTATTTGTTTCAATATTATTGTATGGGTATATTCGTTTATGAATTATGATATGGCGTTTTGAAGGGTAATTATAAACACCCGAGGTTGTAAAATATTATACAGGGTGGCCCAAAAAAAACGGAACGGGGCACTTCCCAAAATAAAGTAGCACATGTATTATGTCCATCGGATAGAGTGTCTTTTCAAATGAACAACGATACCAAGAACAGTCAATTTGGTCGTGTAGTTTTTGTTTTAGGGCCCTGTGAGTTACACCATGTCAGGTTCTCTTTTTTGTCAATTTGTATTGAGCCAGCGCTTGATGAATTGCAGGAACCGCCGTTCATATCGTTGAGCATCGCGCACTATTGTTAGTGTGCACTCAGTCGTGTGCCGAGAGAATGGGCCTGGTCGCTGAATGGTATTACGGGCAAGGAGTGCGGTTAAACTGGCATTGACTAGGTCGAAATCGACATAAATCGGAACCTGACATGGTCTCACTCACTGCGTCCTTAAACAAAAACGACCTGACCAAAATTACTGTTCTTGGTATCGTTTTTCATTGGAAAGGACACCCTATCCGATGAACATAAACATTGTGGTATTATATTTTGGGAAGTGCCCCGTTCCGTTTTTTTTGGGCCACCCTGTATATGCGACTGCGAGCGGAGCGGGCTTGACAATTTCATCAGTTGGACATCGGAAATTGCGATTTGTTTCAATATTATTGTATGGGTATATTCGTTTATGATTATGGCGTTTTGAAGGGTAATATATAAACACCCGAGGTTGTAGAATATTATATACGAATGCGAGCGGAGCGAGCTAAACATTTTTTGCAATTTAACATCGGAAATTGCCATTTGTTTAAATATTATTGTATGGGTATATTCGTGATGTTATTGCGTTTTAAATGGTAATATATAAACACCCGAGGTTGTTTAGAATATTATATAATCCACGAATTCGAGCGGAGCGAGCTTGAAAATTTTAGCAATTTCACATCGGAAAATTGCTATTTGTTTCAATATTATTGTATGGGTATATTCGTTTATGATTATGGCGTTTTGAAGGGTATTATATAAACAACCGAGGTTGTAAAATATTATATAAATTATATACGAATGCAAGCGGAGCGAGCTTTAAAATGTTAGCAATTTCACATCGGAAAATTGCCATTTGTTTAAATATTATTGTATGGGTATATTCGTGTTATGTTATTGCGTTTTGAAGGGTAATATATAAACACCCAAGGTTGTAGATTATTATAATACGAATGCGAGTTGAGCGAGCCTGAACATTTTAGCAATTGCACATCGGAAAATTGCCATTTGTTTCAATATTATTGTATGGGTATATTCGTGTTATGTTATTGCGTTTTGAAGGGTAATATATACACACCCAAGGTTGTAGAATATTATAATACGAATGCGAGTTGAGCGAGCCTGAACATTTTAGCAATTGCACATCGGAAAATTGCCATTTGTTTCAATATTATTGTATGGGTATATTCGTGTTATGTTATTGCGTTTTGAAGGGTAATATATAAACACCCAAGGTTGTAGATTATTATAATACGAATGCGAGTTGAGCGAGCCTGAACATTTTAGCAATTGCACATTGGAAAATTGCCATTTGTTTCAATATTATTGTATGGGTATATTCGTGTTATGTTATTGCGTTTTGAAGGGTAATATATAAACACCCAAGGTTGTAGAATATTATAATACGA
Organism: Echinarachnius parma; assembly: GCA_037951105.1. Classification (NCBI taxonomy): domain Eukaryota; kingdom Metazoa; phylum Echinodermata; class Echinoidea; order Clypeasteroida; family Echinarachniidae; genus Echinarachnius; species Echinarachnius parma. The sequence continues at coordinate 46,362 of JBAMJV010000501.1, read as the reverse complement.
ATGCGAGTTGAGCGAGCCTGAACATTTTAGCAATTGCACATCGGAAAATTGCCATTTGTTTCAATATTATTGTATGGGTATATTCGTGTTATGTTATTGCGTTTTGAAGGGTAATATATAAACACCCAAGGTTGTAGAATATTATAATACGAATGCGAGTTGAGCGAGCCTGAACATTTTAGCAATTGCACATCGGAAAATTGCCATTTGTTTCAATATTATTGTATGGGTATATTCGTGTTATGTTATTGCGTTTTGAAGGGTAATATATAAACACCCAAGGTTGTAGAATATTATAATACGAATGCGAGTTGAGCGAGCCTGAACATTTTAGCAATTGCACATCGGAAAATTGCCATTTGTTTCAATATTATTGTATGGGTATATTCGTGTTATGTTATTGCGTTTTGAAGGGTAATATTATAAACACCCGAGGTTATGAAATATTACATATGCGACTGCGAGCGGAGCGAGCTTGAAATTAATAATTATCAATGGTAGGGGTAGGGATAACCAGGAATTTATGGACAGTGTCTTTAGTAATATTTGTTTTATTTTTTATTTTTTATTTTTTTTAAAGCTGTCGGGGGGGGGGGGGGGGGGCCGGGCCCCTGGGCCCCCCCTGGGCCCCCCCTGTGTCCGCCACTGGCCGACAACACATCTGTTTGCACAAGCCTTGTGATTTAAAAACAAATTACATGTATTGTATTTGTTTTGTAAGTGTTTCAGCTTTATTTACCGGTTATTGTTATTGCTATTATATTATTTTCAACATAATTGTGATGAGGATGATTATCATCAATAGTAATATCATTCTGACGTTTATTATTACTATATCATCATCATCATCATCATCAGATGATATCATCATCGTCATCATCTCATCATCATCATCATCATCATTATCATCATCATCATCATCATCATCATCATCATCATCATCATCATCGTCATCATCATCATCATCGTCATTTATAGATATAGTACAATCATGTATTAGGATAAATGTTCTGTTAGACATGATTATATTTTTTTGAATCACACTAACAATGATTATGATTCATATCCATTTCTTTCTTCAGAGTCATGATGGTGAATAGTAGAGCTCTAATGCAAATTACAAAGGTAAGTGAGATAAATAAATTGTAACTTGCCTATTCAAATAATTGATGCATATTTGTCGTTTTCCGTTATCACCATGGGGTGTTTTACAAAGATTTAAAGTTGAACTTAAAGGGGTAGTTTAGTTTTGGTAGAGAGGGCGCTGCACATCACAATTTTGTTGTGAGGTAGTGAAAAACTGAGTGTCGAATTTGAGAGAACATGCAATTTTAATGGCAGAATAAACTTTATTTGGTCAAAATCGACCTAGAAACGGCTGAAATATCAATAAATATATCTGATCAAATAATTATTTGGGGCCCAAATAATTAGATGATTTTTTTCAAAAAATAAACAAAATGCTTGCACTTTTTCAAAAATTGTCAAAAGCGTTTTTTAAATAGTTGTTGATGATCTCTCTATTTAATCATTATTTCAATAAAACATCACATGCATAATTTTGTATGAAAAATGGTTGAAACCAATGCCTTTTTAGAAAGCGCCCTCTTGTGTTTTAATGGCTCTTTTTGAACGATAACGGGCTTTTTACTTAGTCGTTTGTAATTTTGTATACCTTTCGAGCATGGTGGAGTTATAACTATTAGTTTATAATGTTACTGTCCAGGTTTGGTTACTAAAGTTCAGCCTTACCAAAACTGTACTACCCCTTTAATTCTTATATAGTTGTACCTAACTATTATGGAAAGATATTAGTTACTTTGAACATTTTTTTTGAAAAAAGTTCTTTTGAAAAGGCATAAAGTCGGATAAAATCAGTAAAATTTTGTATTATCAAGGAACCTTAAAATAAGTGATACATATTTTAGTTGGAAGTTTCAAATACTTGCAATTTGTTTGCTTTTGAATATGTTATATTTCAAGGCTACAAATGGCTTTCCATAACTGTTAAGTCCATATTAGAGTTAAAGGTATGGTGTCAAGAAAATCAGCTGAAAATGGCATTTTAGCCCTTCAGAAAGCCACTTACATGTAGATTTCGAATAAAACAACTGTTTTGCACTTGGAAAATTATTTATAAATGATATGAGGACCTGAAAATTTACTTTGAAAGTGCCCCCCCCCAAAAAATTGAGTTCGGGCGAAGAAAAATGACGTCATAGTTGTGACGTCATCTGCAGGCAATCACAGGATCCCCGATACTCTAATTGCCATAGACGTACACGCTGAGCGCATCTAATCACATTGACAGAGAGATATTATTTCGATTTTTTTCAATATCTACATACATTTGTTTGAGTTTATAATTATGGAGTATCCACACCCAGATTCATCTGATTCTAACAGTGAGCGTGAATTAGACGAAAGATCTGGATCAGAGTCAGAATCGAGTTTTGAATTGACAGTTCCTGAAGATAAAATTCCAAATTGTGCGTCGGCAGCCAAAATGGAATGGAAGTGATAGAGGTGCAACCGAACAGATTTGTTGAGCGTGGCTGAGCAAATTCATGACAATATCCCCATAATTGCAGACATGGGCGTCGATACTTACGTAATACCCATTCATCAGGGGGGGATGGATGAATGGATCATCCCCCCCTGATCAATGGGTATCAATGACAGATCGACGCCCGTGATTGCAGACACCATTATTATAATTCTTATTTCATTATTTGTCTCCACAAATACAACAAATATAATTGCCAAATAAAGGCGCATACTCACTCTAAAATCGCTTCGAGGAAGTCTCCGATATGATTATAGCAATCGTATACCCAGCCCCCTCGCAGACAGGTCTTCCGGCCATCAGCACGCACGAGCGCTGCGGCTAGCCCAGGCCTAGCCTAACCATAATAAGTGGCGGCTTCATCCGATCACGTCTCAAAACATGGTGTACAAAAATGCGGTGTTTCGCACTCAAATTCATCTATTTATGCGGCAATAAAATGACAAGCATCATTGCTTTGATGGATCTATTTAACAATATTTACGGAAATATATTTACAGAACATTCAGAATTACCTCAGTTTTGAGCAAAATATTACTTTTCCCCGAAATAAACAAATCCAAAACTCAAGTCGTTGGCGAGCGTGCGGGAGGTTGAACATAGTCAATCATTTCTGGGCATCGATATCATACACGTAGTCTACGCCGTTTGCAAATTAACAACAAAACTACAAAAGAGCGCTAAGTTCAGTTCATTTATTGTTTTTTTCTCTGTCGGCATTAGAATGCCGACATCTAATGCCGACAGAGAAAAAAAACAATAAACATTGTCAAAGAGGCCACGAAAGTGATAGATTTGTCCATCTAAGGTAATCGTTCTTGTATTTGTTTGAAAAGCCATGCAAACATGTAAGTAAATTAAGAAATAGTCTAGAATAGGTGCGATCGTAATAATCTTGCATTTTCGTTACTTTTCAGAACTTGTAATACATAGGTAGTTGGCGCGGCAGCTAGCACGCGAGAGCATAACCTGTCTTGCCGCGCGGCCCTCCGAAACTCTGGCAGACCTGCACACACTCGCTAGGTCCTTCCCAGTCGGCCCTCGTTAATTTAACCTTTGAGTTCTAAATCCGCCTCATACGTGGATCCTTATGGAAAACGGTGCAGGCTTATACTTTCCTTAGATGTGTTGCTGCATCTTGCTAAAATTCATTCCTGAGGCAATTTCAGTTAATCCTCAATTTTCAAGCAAATACGAGTTTGTATTACTAGCAAGTCAAAGTGTTTGCATTGAACCACGTTGTAAACAATTCTCGCTCTTCCGTGTTATTGCCTGCAGGTGACGTCATGACTCATGAGCTCATCGCTCCGCTAAAATTACTTTTTTAGGAGTATGGAACGCCGACGCGAAAAAGAGCCAAAAATGTGCATGAAATTTTCCTTTTTTGCCCAACTTAAGGATTAAAAAAGAAAAAAGAATGTGGTATATCAATAAAGGCAAATATTCAAAGCTATAAAGCTGAATCAAAGCCGGGATTGCGCCCCTCCTTTAAGTTCTACTTTGAATCTTTGTGAAACACCGTCCAGACATAGGGAAACAGTGCACTCTAATTCTAGACAGTAATTAAATGATTAAAAGGTAGCCCGTTTACAAATGCAAATATGCAATAATATAGAAAGTTGAGTGTGGTATCTTTTACTGATACAATTATAACACGATCAACAAATTTGGTTAAAGTGATAGTTGAGTTTTGGTATATTTTGCACAAAATAATTTTGTAAGTGATTTTTTTTTCACTTTTTTCACTGATACATTTTCACTTGGCAGCCCGGGGGGGGGGGGGGGGGGGGGGGGGTTAAACCCCCTAACCCCCCGCCCCCCCCCCCCCGTAGATCCGCCACTGGGGAAGAACTGTCATCAATGAGGGGTTTTAGCTCAGCGGTTTAGGCATAAGCCTACAAATCTAGATGATCATGACTACTATATCGGGTTGAATTTCCGTGTAATTTCAGATCGTAATAGGACAATGTTCTTTATTGATTTTGATTTCGTATCAGTTTATTTAATATCGTAATAAAGAGAAACAGATGATTATTTGTGTAATATTTTATTTTCCCTCCCTCTCAGATCGTATCGAAGGGGATGATTGCGAATGGCCAGGGAGGATCCATGGTTAATATCTCGAGCATTACATCTCTAATGGCGATCACTGAGGGCCTCCATTTATGGTAATTGAGCTCTGATGATTATCATGATAATCATTAGCGTACCCATGATTTTTTCAAGGGGGTGTGGGGGGGGGGGGGGGGGGGGGGGGCGGGTGTCCGTCGCCAAAAGATTTCGAGGCTGAGACCATTGGGCTAAGTTGTGTCCTCAGGGGGAGGGGGGGGGGGGGGGTTCCGAGACCATTGGTTATGATAGTCGATGATGGACTCGAGACCCGTAAAAGTGGACCCGAGACCCGTACAAGTGGACCCGATACCCATAATAACTTAACACCCCCCCCCTCCCCCCCTGTGTACGCCTATGATGATATAACTATATTAAAACATGGAGAGGTTCTTGTCTTTTTGTAAATAGGCATTGTTGCCATTTGTCAAAACAATTGTGATAATTAAGTTATTCTCCTTTGAACTCGATTCTGAAAATACACATGCCCCCCACAATAATTTGCCCAAAACAATCAAAACATATCGGGAAATAATTTCTATAGAGAATACAGAAATATGTAGAGTGCCCCCCAATCAGTACGATCATGCGACGGCACTGTGTAGAGCAAGGGCGTCGATTTCTTCTCGCCATTGGGGGGGATGATCCGTCATTTTGACCATCGCTGACGAGGGAGCGAAGCGACAACCCCAGCAGCGTGCCCGGGTTTTTATGGCTGATGGGGGGGGGGGGGGGGGGGGGGGGGGGGGGGGGGGGGGGGGGGGGGGGGGGGGGGGGAGGTGGAAGCTTTGAATTCAGCTGTTTAGAAATTGATAGATTATTAAGTGCACGTAGCAAGCATCATGTTATGAGCTGGGCTTTGTCCAATATGAACTTTAGCCTGATATATACATATATTGCAAGCATTCTGATGGAACCCTGAATAGCATCAGTCATGGGATACCCACATTGGGAAGCTTATTGGGGGTCCAGGGGGCGGAGCCCCCGGAAGCTTTGGGATTTGTAATATCCAGATATAAAGATGTTGTCTATATGTAAATATAGAGTTAACTATTCTTTAGTTAACGGGCTTTTGAATTAGCTGTTTAGAGATTGGAAGATTATTACCCAGCTAGCCACCTGACGTCGGGCCGATGTCGGAAGTTGGTTGGCGGATGTCGGCATATCGCCGTTGGCTCGAGGTTAAAATGTCCGCCAGCCCAACATCGTCACGACGTCATTTTTGTGATATATTGGCATAACGTCATTTTCCGACAATGGCCCAACATCATCTCATGACATGATGTTGGGCCATTGTCGGAAAATGACGTTATGCCAATATATCACAAAAATGACGTCGTGACGATGTTGGGCTGGCGGACATTTTAACCTCGAGCCAACGGCGATATGCCGACATCTGCCAACCAACTTCCGACATCGGCCCGACGTCAGGTGGCTAGCTGGGTAAGTGCACATTGCAAGCATCCTGTTATGATGAGGGCACTGTCCAAGTATGGATGAATTTTAGCCTGATGGATAAATACTGTCGATTGCAATCATCCTGATGGAACCCTGAATAGGATAAGTCAAGGGATACCCACCTTGGAAAGCTTATTGGGGGTCCAGGGGGCGAAGCCCCCGGAAGCTTTGGGATTTGTAATATCCAGAAATACAATTAACTATTGAATAGTTAGCTCAATTTTAGTGAGCGAAGCGCAAACGCACAGTTGACCAGGATCGCCTGAAAGTTTGCCAAGAGAGAAGTCCTGAATAAAACAATTTAATGAGTACATGGCTGGTACTGGGTCGAATAACCTTAATGGGGGTTCCAGGGGCGCAGCCCCGGAAGATTTTGGATTTGGGCAGTTTAGCATGATCAAAAAGTGGTTTAAAGAAGACTATAGTAACAACTTCCATTCATGAGAGGGGGCAATGCTCCTTAATTTTAATGTTATTATATATTTTGGAACCCCAAATATTGGGGGGGGGGGGGGGGGGATGATAATACAGGCCATCCCCCCCATCTGAAATATTGGGGGGGATATATCCCCCCCATCCCCCCCGTGATCGACGCCCCTGGTGTAGAGCTCCTCTTGCATGGTTTCACAGATATTTCAACCAATTTTTCATAGAAGCTTCGTGGTCGTCTAAAATAGAACCCATTAAACATTCAAGGTCAAATATTAAAGGGCACGGTCAAGGTCACGCAAACATCAAAATTCGAGTGTTGGCGGAGGTATGCACTCCCTGAGTGCACTGCGTCTAGTTCTGTTTATTTACGGAATGAATTATTTGTTCGTTTGGTACATTAAAGGGGCTAAGTAACATTGTCCAAATCCTCAAAATCTGATTGGAATTCTAGCGGTTCCCTCATACCTGGTATTCGTATCAAAAATAAAAGTATGGGACAGGTTTCGGTTTTTCAAATTTCCCTTTCGTTAAAAAGATATTTAGAAACCGTGTACAAAGTGAGTGCAATGAGTTAGTGAATATCACCTTGCATTTTTGCTCATTACTCGGCCATATAACGTCCATTTAACTTGAAATGTTCACACAACACCCAGTGGACATATCAAATAATAACATTTTTTCACATGTCAACAAAGTTACTAGATTCCTGTAACTACCATGCTTACCATCATGACCACTATAAACTTTACAATCTCTTACAATATAATTATGCAGCTGCAAGCAAAGGAGCTGTGGACTCATACACCAAGGTCGCCGCCCTAGAATTGAGCAAACATCAGGTAAATTAAAGCCATACAAATCATTTGTGGACGTGGTGTGGCAAGATTGGTAGAGCGTGCGATTTCCGATCTCGATGAGATCCCGAGTTCGAACCCAGCCCACTCCGTTTGTCCTTCAGCAAGACAATTAATCCACATTGATGCTCTCTACCAAGGAGTATAAATGGGTACTTGGTCGGGTGTTAATTAGCCTACAGCGCCCATTGGGCAGCTGGGCTTGTATGCTCCCCAGGGAGGTGAGACGGTGCGCAAGATAATTGTGCGGGTTTGACCTGTACCTGATGACCAAGGGTAATAATAAAACGCTAAGAAACATTGTATTAAGCGCTATACAAATGTTATATGTGACCTTACACCACAAAACGACCAATAAGTCGGGAAAACTGATTGTGCTGCTTTTCATAAAACATTCAAATAGAAGTCATTACCTTTAAAATGTTATATCATTCGTCATATTCGGACTAAGCAAACCCTTTCAAAATGAACACCAAAGATTTGGAATATGGCTGAAGCATTTTTAAAATAAGGGAGAAACGGGCCATTTAAAAGATCAGTTTCCATTAAAGCGCTGTAAGAAGATCACATTTATTAGATGAAAAAATTATATTTAAACATAATTTCCGACGCTCAAAATGTTACAGAAGCTAGATTAAAATATGCTTATTCAGGAAATACCAAAATCCTAAATCTCATATTTTGAACAAAATTTGACTATTTTAGCTAATAAAAGAGAAACTACCACAGCGACATAACGGTCGTTTTGTGGTGTAAGGTCACATATATTATTATTATTTATTATTATATGTCTGTATATGAGGTACATCGATCCATAACGTGAGATACAGCCTGTCTATCCAATGTAATTTAAAGATATAATTGTTTGTTATTGATCATGCTTCATTCATAATTATGTATAAAAACCCAGATAGGTCTAGCAAGGATGGTTTCTTTAGTTATTATTATTAGTAGTAGTATAATACATTAGTAGTAGTAATAGTAGTAGTAGTAGTAGTAGTAGTAGTAGTAGTAGTAGTAGTAGTAGTAGTAGTAGTAGTAGTAGTAGTAGTAGCAGCAGCAGCAGCAGCAGCAGCAGCAGCAGCAGTAGTAATACACATGTAGTAATAGTAATAGTAGTAGTACATACTCATTGCTATTATACATAATAGTATCATCATCATCATCATCATCATCATCATCATCATCCCCTCCTCCTCCTCCTCCTCCTCCTCCTATAATTATAATCATCATTCTCATTACAATTTAACAGATCCGAGTGAACTGTGTTAATCCGACGGTTGCGCTGACAGAGCTCGCTAAGGTGTTCTGGCCTCCAGGGGAACGCACAGACCGGATGAAGGCTACGATTCCTCTGGGAAGGTTCCTGGGTAAGACTGCTACTTTGACTGCCTCCCTATTACCATAACGTGTAAAGGTTGAGCACCCGTGTGCGTCGGCCAATAGGCCTTGTCCGTTATTGACCAATTAGGAGCGTACTCGCTCATGTGGGATAGCGCGTTGGAGCCTACTGCAGGGTATAAAACACGCTTGCTTACAGTAGATTGTATCACCTAAGTGTTACAGCGACGCACAAAACGTTGTGATCTTTTAGATCTCTTGTTGACCATACATTGCAAGACAAACGAATATCACTAGCGATATTATTTTCAATACTAATTACTTTTGAAAATATGATTAAAAGTATCCTACATTTTCTGATTATTTTCATTGTTCTTCATCAGGCTTTATTGCAATAATCTTGAATTGGTGAAGAAAAAAAAGGGCTATATCGATTTTTGCATTTAAACCCTGCCTTTGCTTTGTTGATATTTATACGTTGTAAATTATTTTTCTTATTTTTTACTATTTGAAACATTGTTGTGATAATTGTGAAAGGACTGGCCTCGACTAGCTGGCTTTGCTACAATTGCTGGTCCTCATTTACTAACAGTTATAGCATATCAATTTTAATTATCATGTGATTTATGTTATTATTTTGTAAACAATATTTTTGATTGGTAAATAAATTCAATTTTATTTAGTTTCATTTCATATTGCAGAGATTGAAGATGTGGTGAACCCAGTGCTGTTTCTGCTGAGCGACAAGAGTGCCATGATCACTGGTGTACGCCTACCAATAGAGGGCGGCACGACATCAGCTCTTATCTAGTTAATCGTGATCCAGACATTTGTGCTTCACAGAAATGTTGTCTTAATAACATACTTTTTTTCTAGAACTGAAATAGATACTATTCTACTTTACATCATGGTTTGTTTTTTACAATTGTGTAGAAGGTAATAAATATAATTATTACATTACTTTTGACTCAAACTGAAATAAAATTTATTGTGCTTTACTGTGTTATTACATTACGTTATCTCCTTTATATTGTTAAAGGGGTAGTACAGTTTTGGTAAGGCTGAGCTTTAGTAACCAAAACCTGCACAATAACACTACAAACTAATAGTTATAACTCCACCATGCTCGAAATGTATAGCAAATTACAAACGACTAAATAAAAAGCCTGTTATCATTCAAAAAGAGCCATTAAAACACAAGAGGGTGCTCTCTAAAAAAGCACTGGTTTCAAACATTCTTCATACAAAATTATGCATGTGATGTTCTGTTGAAATAATGATTAAATAGAGAGATCATCAACAACTATTTTAAAACCTCTTTTGAAAATTTGTGAAAAAGTGTAAGCATTTTAAAAATAAAATAAAAAATCATCAAATTTATCTGGGCCCAAGATTTTTTACGATCGGATAGATTTATTGATATTTCAGCCGTTTCTGAACCGATTTTGATCAAATAAAGTTTATTCTGCCATTAAAATTGTATGCTCTTTCAAATTTTACACTCAGTTTTTCATTATTTCACAAAAAGATTATTTCGTGCAGCACCCTCTATACAAAAACTGAACTACCCCTTTAAGCTAGGGTTGCATTCTTTACAAATGTATAATGGTCCCAGGCAGCACCAAGTATAAGACTTGATTCTTTTATTAGCATCTCATTGATTTGGTACTTTCGCTCGATCTGTTTCTTGTTTGCTTCTTTGTGAATGTAACTGGTAAAACTAGTATAATGTATGTGTTTACATGACAAATGAAATGCAACTAGATGGTTCTTCGACTGCACACAGTCAAAAATGATGAAACATAATGGCCCGAATTCTCATCAGTGGCTCAACTTTAGTCTGGGCTAAAAAGATGTATATTACTAGCAACAGGTTAAATTGTTTCACACCTTTGACAGCTCACTAGCCCATTGATGGCAGTCATGTGCCACCGGGAGACAGTCTAAATGTTTCTTTTCATTATCCATCAATCCCTCTATGCATATTAGGAATCAGGACAAAAGGTGGCTTGACATTTCATTTATAGTATAACCAGTCATCACCAGTAATATAATATCCTGGATGATCCACAGCATTGTATTACTGGTGACTGACTACACTACGATTCAAATTCCAAGCGATCCTCTGATCTACTGCCTCAGTTAAACTAGAGGGATTGATGGATAATGAAAAGAAACAATTAGGCTGTCTCCGGTAGCACATGACTACCATCAATGGGCTAGTGAATGTCACAGGTGTGAAACGGTTTAACCTGTTGCTAATAATAATGTCCGTCTTTTTAGCACAGACTAAAGTTGAGCCACTGATGAGAATTCGGGCCACTTCATTGGCCGAGGCATAAGAATTATTTGAATGTTTGAATATTTTGGTTAAATGATAATTCCTATAAACTGCACATGCATAATATGTAGGCATATACTTTTGAAATAAATTACAAATAGTCGAGGGCAAGTTAATTCAGATTAATCTTAAAGTTTCTTTTATAATTTTTCGTAGAACTTATTCGTACGTACAACTGATATGCTGCTCTTACATGAATCTAGTGCAGGATGAATTGCATGTACATGTACTCCAATATACTATACATGTAATTGTGTCATTTCTCTTTGTTGGATTTCAATTTCATGAGTTTTGTTCTTTACCCTGGAATATGATGTGAAAACGGTACATATTAAAACCTGAAAAGGGTGATCACGAATAACAGACTGACTTTCATGAAGGATTTGTTGGTGTGGATTTAAATTTGTTTTTGTAGAAGCTTTGCTGACGTTCAAAGTGAGACAATGCAAACAAAACAAGAATTTTCTATCTCAATCACGTTTCTTCTCACATACACGTATCTAATCTTTACAATAACAAAAATGGCCAATCATTCCATACAACATTAGTTCTTCTTAGAGGTATCTTTTAATTTTACAAAATTGTCACATCACTGACGGTGTCAATTATAGAATACAGAACACAAAATGTAGATGGAACACAATTATTTGAACATGATACATTAATCATACTAACTGTCATTAAGTTGATGATGTCTTGGCTTTGACCATGACAATGAGTTGCAATCAATTGCAAGTCAAATCATGTGACTAAATGCGCAAATCCGATTGGTTCAAATGTGCATATTTTCTGACTTGCAGTTAGTTGCATCTTTACTATCGATCGCAACTCTTTGTGCAGCACCCCTATGTCATGTAAATCAATATATTCTCTTGTATACTCCTCAGTAACTGTAACTTGTATTCCCATTATGTCAGATTTGGATGATTTAGAGTGCAGTAATATGGGTTTCTAGTATCTGTGGGGGGCATGGAAGTGGGAGGGGGGGGGGGGGGGCCTCATCTAAATACCTAGCACTCTCTCCCCACTCTTGCTATATGACTGGGCAGAGCTATAGAGCATACTAATCCAGATAATGCATTTTGTTTCCTGATATCTACCTTATGGGGGAAATGGGCGTTCTTTGATGGTGTCATGTTCCTTCATACTTGGATGACCCTCTTGCTGATAGCGTCGTAATCAATTCAAGTCTAGTCAACAAGGGGTTGAATCAGAGTCTACAAGCGGTTGAGCTACAAACTGAGTTGAGCCCTTTACTACAAAACTAGAGATAAGTCGAGCCAATATATTGGTTCGCATCGAGTCTGAGCAGGTTAAAATGAGGATGGGTGGGGGGGGGGGGGGGGGGGGGCTCATCTACACTACTCGTTCTACTTGCTACATGTACATCCCTGTGCTCAATCATATCTTGTTAACCCTAATGATAATACTGTATGACTGTGAGCAGAGTTAGCAGGTCTGTAGTGAAGGGCCATGGGGTTCTGGGTGTGGTGAAGCAGGGAGTGAACTGAGGAGGGGGGAGAGGGGGGGGGGGGGGGGGGCTCATCTACACCCCCGACCCCACTTGTGACACCCCTGTGCTCAATCATAAATTGATAATCCTAATGATAATACTGTATGACAGAGTTAGCAGGTCTGTAGTGAAGGGCCTTGGAGTTCTGGGTGTGGAGAAGCAGGGAGTGAACTGAGGAAGGGAGAGGGGGGGGGGGGGTGCTCATCTACACCCCCGACCCCACTTGCGACACCCCTGTGCTCAATCATAAATTGATAATCCTCATGATAATACTGTACGACAGAGCAGAGTTAGCAGGTCTGTAGTGAAGGGCCTTGGAGTTCTGGGAGTGGTGATGCAGGGAGTAAAGTATAAACTGAGGAGGGGAGAAGGGGTGCTCATCTACACCCCTGACCCCACTTGCGACACCCCTCTGCTCAATCATAAATTGATAATCCTATTGATAATACTGTATGACTGAGCAGAGTTAGCAGGTCTGTAGAGAAGGGTCTTTGGGTTCAGGGAGTGGTGATGCAGGGAGTAAACTGAGGAGGGGAGAGGGGGTGCTCATCTACACACATAGCTCGATAATCCTAATGCTGCATGACTGTGCAGTTATAAGGTCTCGAAATGAAGTGTCTTGGAAGATCTGGATGTGGTTTAGTAGGAAGTGATAGTGAAACACCGGCCTTAGATAATCATGCTTAAAAATAAGGAATGTGCTCTGTGTCCCATCATATGATGACATAAATGGTACCCTGGGGTACCAAACGAAAATCCGCCATTTTGTTTAATTATTTATTTATTTTTAGGGCTGTACCGGGGTATAGCGTGCATACAAGCGCGCGCTGCACTGCATGCACAACGCAATACGGTTGTACTTCGAGTGGACACAAGATGGCGCTACACAATGCGGGACCTCGGGGTACTGCGTGTGTCATCATATCTTGATAACTCTGATGCTGTAGGACTGAGCAGAGTTTACAGGTCTGGATATGGAAGCCCTTTTGGAGTTCTGGGTGTGGTGGAGTTGATTCCTGACCATGCCAAGAACCTTGCAGAAGGGGGGGCTCATCTACACCCCTACACCCCTCAACCTACTTGCTTCACCCCCCTTACCCCACTTGCTACGTACACCCCAGTGTCCAATCATATCTTGATAACTCTGATGCTGTATGACTGTGCAGAGTTAGAAGGTCTGGAGTGGAGCGCCTTGGAGTTCTGGGTGTGGTGGAGCAGGTTCCGGACAACATCAAGCTCTTTGGAGAAGTCAACCTGTGGATCAAATAACACAGACACAACAATGTGCATTGAGATTTATTTCCAAGCAACATCATTTAAGTAAGCAGAATTATACAACACCCAGTGGCGTAACGTGCTCAGACTGAATGGGGGGTGGGGCACACCTTTTGTATTTCTTTGTTTTTTCCCCAAAAAATGTCCCTTTATGTTTTCTATTGTTTTTTCAATTTTGGTTCAAATTGTTTTTTTTGGGGGGGAGAAAGTTACACATACACACATGTTTAAGTGTTTGGTTAGGGTTGGTGACATTTTTCATAAGCACTTAGCTTTAGAGGACGGGGGGAGTTATCGATTAATTTACCATTTCATCTGGCCCTTACACTACTTTCTAAAATTCTACACCAGCTGCCTTCCATGTACTGTGCATTACATCTTCTCACCTGTCTCTGTACAGCATCTTTGAGTGAGGCCAGGAGAGGACGCACATCAGCTACCAGGACCAACTGAGCAAAGTGAGCGTCCAGTAGGATCCCAGTCCAGTCCACAACCTAGGAAGACAAAGTATAAAGATTGATGAAATAATTTATCACTAGGCAAACAAAAAAAAAGAAAAAGAAGACTTCATAGTAATGCAGCCCCCCCCCCCCTTCTACAAGGACCAGTTGAGCAAAGTGAGCATCCAGTAAGATCCCACTCCAGTCCACAACCTATTCTCTTTGTTCTAAATATCACAAAAATAAAAGAAATACAAAAGAGTTTTGAAAGAGAAATGTACGTTATTAATCAATTTTTCTTGAATGTTGTCAATCTAAATGCAATTGTATTCTTTCAATTAAACCTTTTCTTGCACAGCTTTTCATCTATTAAAAGAATGTATTTGAATAATGAGGTATAAATAAATAATGAACAGATTATCAAATGATGAGAACAATTTCAAGTGTGCACTTTTTTATGATTTATGTATCAGCAAAAGGTCTCTATAGACATGTTCATTTACATGTAAACTGCATTGAAGGGAGTCAAGATGAGTGGTCTCTATAGACATGTGGTCTTTATATACAGGCCGTCGCTAGAACAGGTTTGATATTGTATAAGAATTGTGAATACTTACACTGTCCATTGTGACCGGTAATGAACTGACTTCATCAGTGGAGGGTGCTGACAGCAAACTGTTCAGGTATGTCAGGAGTAGCTGCAAAAAATAAAACCAAAAAGAAATTGTTCAGCATCATGAAAGCTTTTGATTTTTGGGTGCAACTCTGGCAAAACTATGAAATATTTCCTTGTACCCCTAATTATATAGAAGGTTAAAATTTGACTCATCTGTGTATGTAAAAAGTTGACAAAAAAGCCTTGAAATTGACTTCTTTTTTTTACAATAAAATGTTTTTTTCCTTCAAAATGCTAAATGAGTGTACACCCTCCTGGAATTTATGCTTATCATCTCGATGCCTGTTAGACCTTCCCAGAACTAAAACTTACTACAGGGATCGACACTAGCCCGCTTGCCCAGGGCAAGTAAAATTCATTGGTGTTGGGCAAGCCAAATTCCATTAATTGTTTAGTTTGCTTGCCAGATCGGGCAACTAAATAATTGTTCAACTATGAGAAAACAATGTAATTTCATACATGTAAATCTCATCTAGAAATAAAAGAGGGCAAGCAAAGTTCATATTGGGGTATTAAAGTAAAATGTCAAAATGTATGATTTTACTTGCCCGAACGAGCCAGTACACAAAAAAGATAGTGGGGAGGCTTGCTTACTATGAAGACATAACATTTTCATTCACGGCACCCACATTATGGAATATGTTGCCTTTAAACATTCATACCTCTCTGACTGCAGATGTCTTCTGTTCCAAACTGAAGACATTTTGTTATCTAATTTAGCTAATCAATCACTTTTTGGTTGTCCTTTAGGGAGAGAGTTCTGTGCCTCAGAATTGTTTAACTAGATAGATGACACAATAAAAGTAACAATCCTCAACACTAACTTGTTTCCCTTACTGGCCCATTTGGGCAAGTAAAATCATCACTTTTCAAATTGTACTTGCCCAAACAGAAAGTACTTGCCCGCTTACATGTACTTCTAGATGAGATTTTTCACATAAGAAATTATGTTTTTCTCTTATACAGGGCTCCACACTCACCTTTTTTGTCAGTGGCCCGGTCGGGCCAGTGAAATAATTTCTTCCCCTTTTCTGGTGGCCCGAAAGAAAATTTACTGGCCCGAAAATATTATTTTATGAGTAAACTTTTTATTATTCAAAATATCACTCTTTCCTAATCAAACCTGTGATTATAGATGAAGCATGACATAAAAGAAAACAAGATTTCTCATTTTGTCAATGTCGGCTTGAAAATCTGCTGGGCCACCAAAATATGACTTTTATACATTTTTGCTGGCCCCAAGTGCAATTTCACTGGCCCCGGGCGAGCGGGCCAGTGCGAGTGTCGAGCCCTGTCTAATAGTTGACCCATGATTTAGTTGCCAGATCGGGCAACCAAACTAGGCCATTTATGAAATTTTACTTGCCCAACATCAATTTTTACTTGCCCTGGACTCACTAGTAACTAAGTAACTTACCACTACTTCTTTGAACTGCAGATGTTTGACGGCATCAAGGAGGAAACTGTCTGTGAAGGGCTTCATCAGGACCTTATCTCTGAATAAAAAGGCTAAGGAAAAATCCTGATAAAAACAACTACAAATCTCTCCATTTTTACCAACGTCTACTCTGATCTTTTATATGTATCTGGACTACAGTCACACCAGTACTAGCAACCACCTACAGTCAAACCTGTGTATAGTGACCACCGAAGTGACGTTAAAAAAAAGTGGCCACTGTAGACAGGTGACCTCTATAGACAGGTTAATTTCATTCATTTTTTCTCCGCAGGGGATCATGTTTAGTGGCCACTATAGGCAGGTTGGCTACTAAAGACAGGTCTGACTGTATATATAGGAAATTATTACCATGGCTTTTTGCCGAGCAGCATTATTAAAGAGGCGCTCAAGCATTTTAGGCAATAAGTTCTTGCCACGAACCCATTTATTACAAACACCTGGATTAAGAGCAGCAAATTTGGATAAAGTGTCTTGCTGAAGGATACACGTGCTGCAGTTGGGTACACCCTCATAATTAAAGACAAGGGCCTGAACCAATAAAACATAACCATATGCAATATAACTTCAAGTGATTCATATGCAAATAAAAATATGTTACAATATCAATATCGAAGTCATTTGGTGAATATAAACAAGAATATGTATCATAGAAAAAGCATTCACAATAATAACAGGAAGGACACTGAACACCATTTATTTGTACTCCCCGAGTTTAATTCATTATCTATGAATGTTACACATAAGACCTTCTGACAGTACCCCCTGAGGGTTATATACCATGGATAACAATATGTTATTTATGAAGCATTTAAAGGATACACATAAGACTTTCTGGCAGGACTGATGACATCTGATTGAGAGTCTTCCATTGGCTCCTCCTCCTCGGTATGATGAATGGATGAGAGCTGCTCCTCCTCAATGCTGCAAAGAGGTGAAACACGGGTAAAAAGGTGTTTCATTTTAGCTTCTAGCTTTTTCAATAACTTTACATACTTTTGGGTCTTAATTTCTTTCCATTTTATATCTATTTTACTTTTCTGTCACTTTATCTCTACAAATATTTATTTCAATTTTCACACACAGTCCTGGGGGTCCACTCTCTATCAGCAGGAGTTATCATGCTTGGCCTAGGACTTCCAAAAAGTACCCTATTCACCTATTTGTAGGAGTAAAAAAATATACCAAAAACCCCCCTAAGCAAGTAAAAATATATTACATGACTATGTAACTGCAAGTTCTTTTTTTGCCCAACCATTTAAAAACATGAGAGTAATATTTGTATAAATAAATACATAAGATGTGCTCCAAAATAATTTGTGCGACCCCCTCCCCAATCAAATAATAATAATAACAGATATTTATAGTGCGCAAATTGCAAAAAGCCTCTACGCGCTTTTATTATTACCCCAGTCAACGGATACACACTCCAATCATTCCTGCACACAAAGTGCACAATTTCCACTCCCTGGGGATTATTACAGCCAGTCACTTGTTAGGTGCACACAGTGCTAAGGAACCCAACTACGCTACACCGCTGACCTCACCTGAGGAAGACTTGCAGACACTGGACCAGTGTCATCTCTGGGATGTCTCGCATACATGACAGGCAACTCATCAACAGAGGGAGCTCTTTCCTTCTCGCTACCAGGGCCACAAACTCAGGACATGAACTGTGAGGCAATATCATATATAATGATCAAAGATTACAGGAAGAAAAATAATAATTTGTTTTCTCAAGCAAGTTCTCTTCGTCTTATTCCAAAAATCTTTCAAGAATTTGTACATGAAACATATATGATAGCATCTGAAATTAAATAACTGCTTTGGTTTATGTAATTATCTTATTCAATTCATTGTATACCAACCTTCATATTCTACAGAGGTAAGGTCGGAGAGTGTGGTTACAGCTATAGTAGCTATGGAGAAAATCATGGGATTTATAGTAAGAGAAATAATAACAACATTGCTGTTCTAAAGGAAATTCACCTGGTCTTTTTCTAATCATCTTTCCATATATCTTACATGATAGTGGCTGAAATTAAATAACTTTGTTTTATGAAATGACAAAATATTACATTTCATAAATACAAGGGATACAAAGCAAGATACAACCAAAAGGATGGTAATCTCCAGCATATTACATACCTTGCTGCAATCACTCCAGTCCTAATGACATCATAAAGCACGTCTCCGCACCAGAATTTAGGCTCAGCTTCCACTCGCTTGACTACAGCCTTGAGGACCAGAGTCAGAACTGTGCTGTCTGGATGGCCCTCGTCTGATGCGGATAAGAATCCCTTCACCGACGAGGAGAACTTTTGAGAGGAGCCAGCCTACAAACAAAACAAATGTATGATGGGTTTAAAGATAACTTGTATACATGTACTTCATGTAGTATACCGCACCAGAATTGAAGCTCAGCCTCCATCCTCTTGTCTACAGCCTTCAAGATCAGAGTCGGAGCCCTTCCTCTGATGCAGATAAGAATCCCTTCACCGTTGATGACAACTTTTGGGAGGTGCCAGCCTACAAACACAACAGGTGTACATACGATGGGGTTAAAGATAATGTCCTCTTTTTGCGAGCCAAGATTCTAATGTAGCAACATAATTGTCATGCACGAAAGTCGTCTTAATGCAGATAAGAATCCCTTCACCGATGATGAAAACTTTTGCGAGGTGTCTGCCTACAAACACAACAGGTGTACATATGATGGGGTTAAAGATACTGTCCTCCAAAATACAAAAATGTTGCGAGACAAATTCCTAATATTCGATTATGGGAATGTTTTTGCAAAAAAAACCCCCAATGTGGTGAGCTTTACAACGTGTGCTTGCAGATGTGAGGCAGATACGTATTAATGTGTTACACATTGAGACATTATTTTCCTTTCAAAAGTTCACACAAATACCTTTGCTTGGTTGAGTGCATCATTCAGCAGACCAGACATCTTACTATCAGGCTGAGCCGGAGTAGGCTGGGCTTTCACTTTTGACTTTCTTCCCTTCGACTTCTGTAACAAAAAAACAAAACAAGACAAAACATGGGTTTTGAGGAAGTATCGCCACTATCGTCAGAGCAAACGTCTGGCAATGCAGAGGTCCTTTATCTATGAGTATTACCGTTACCCCTTTTTATGAAATGAAAGAACATGCATTCAAGTAAACTGGCTAGAGTTACATAGTTACAGCTAAGACCAACCGTCACTGCCCCAAAAGCAAAGGAAGACATGCTCTAACCCTATTAGAGTTGTTATGATATCACTAATGCATTTTAACATTTAGCATTTGATTTTATTTGTTCAGGGCACTATATTGCATAAAGCTTTCAAATGCAATCTTTGAAACAATTGCAATCATCGGAAATAATATCGCTAGTGATATTCGTTTGTCTCACAATGTATGGTCAAACTAGGAATCTAAAAGATCATGACGTTTTGTGTGCCGCTGCAACACTTTGTCAAATGATAAAATCTAATGTAGACAATCGGTTTTTATGCTCTACCGTGGCTCCCAACTCACAATCTCGCATAAGCGATTGCGTTCCTGATAGGTCAACAACGGATCGCGTCGATTGGCCGGTGCACACGGGCACTCAACCAATCAACGGGACACTGGATCGGCCCGCCTGCCGAACCCGCGAACGATACGTCGCCACGACACTACCCCGACCAACCGGCCCCCAACGGCTGATTCCAAACCCACGGTAGAACCGAGCCACCTTCTTGCTACAACGCTCATATCTACGTATCAATTTCAGGGCAGGGCGCCCGTATGTTCAATCAATAATAGTAAATATATAATCCATTGCGGATATAGTATCGGAAATAATATCGCTAGTGATATTCGTTTGTCTCGCAATGTATGGTCAAACTAGGAATCTAAAAGATCATGTGTTTTGTGTGCCGCTGCAACACTTTGTCAACACTTTGTCAACACTTTGTCAACACTTTGTCAATTGCTATCATATCTATCAAAATACAAAAGCTCAACCATCCAACCAACCCACCCACAAACAAACCATCCAACGAACTAATAAACGAATGAATGCACGAAAGAACAAATTAATTAACTAATGAATCAACCAACAGAGGTGTGATTAATATCAAATGCAACTAGTGCTTTAATGTATTCCCAATAGACCGCTTCTGTAATGTATGCAAAAAATATGCGTATGACGTCACGACTCCCCGTTGGCAAGCTTAACAATAGTAACTAGGTCCGGCAAGCTCCGACAAACTTAGCTTGCTGGACCTAGTTACTATTGTCAACGGGGAGTCTGACGTCATACGCATATTATTTGCATACATTACAGAAGCGGTCTATTGGGTTGACAAGACATA
This sequence comes from Echinarachnius parma, assembly GCA_037951105.1. Classification (NCBI taxonomy): domain Eukaryota; kingdom Metazoa; phylum Echinodermata; class Echinoidea; order Clypeasteroida; family Echinarachniidae; genus Echinarachnius; species Echinarachnius parma. The sequence continues at coordinate 25,556 of JBAMJV010000501.1, read as the reverse complement.
CCTTCTCTGGACTGGATTTCTCAGAGTCCTCTTTCTCTGCATCCCACACGACACCCAAGAGAGGCAGATCCCCATCACATGTACCTTCGGATAGCCTGCCCAGAGCTGAGGCTAGGGTTCCACCTGAACATTCATACCTGTATATCACAAACATCCAATAAAAAACCCCATTAAAACCTGCATGACATCAGATAATAAAATAGGCAATAAATAAGAGTAATATAATCTAATTGATATACAATCAGGAATACCGATGTGTATATGATATGCACTTTATATATTTCTGAAGAATTATACACAAGATTCAGTGTACCATGTAACTTATAACGATATTACCTACGGATAGAGCTACTGTCAAACCTGTGTATAGCGACCATCTAAGCAAAACAAGGAAGTAGCCACTGTAGACAGGTGACCTTTATATACAGGTTCTATTACATTGTTGACTACGCAGATGAATACTTTATGTGGGCACTATAGGCAGGTTGGCTTCTATATACAGGTGGCTACTGAGACAAGTTTATCTGTTTGGTTTGTTGCCACAGAAATTGGCATTTTACATTTAATTTGTAGCTTCTAATTTCTTATCACCAGAATTGGATCTTAAATCCACATTTATTTGTATGACCAATATGACAGTCCTCACCTGTGTAATGCAACTGATTTGCTGGTTGCCACAACCAAATGCCCTTTGACCTTGCCCAGGTAAGAGAGGGTGCCATCATCTCCCATCCGCTGGTGTGCCTGAAGCGTGCCATAACTGGTCTCCCAGATTGACAAACAGGCTGCAAGTATGAAATCAAAATAGAAACATTGTCTTGATTATTCAAACTGGCTAATAAAATTTCCAAATCAAACCAAGTGACCTTTGACCTTGCCCAGGTAAGAGAGGGTGCCATCATCTCCCATCCGCTGGTGTGCCTGAAGGGTGCCATAACTGGTCTCTCAGATTGACAAACAGGCTGCAATTATGAAATCAAAATAGAAACATTGTCTTGATTATTCAAACTGGCTAATCATTCCAAATCAAAACAAGTGACATTTGACCTTGCTCAGATAAGAGAGGGTGCCATCATCTCCCATCCGCTGGTGAGCCTGAAGCGTGCCATAACTGGTCTCCCAGATTGACAAACAGGCTGCAAGTATGAAATCAGAAATAGAAACATTGTCTTGATTATTCAAACTGGCTAATCATTCCAAATCAAAACAAGTGACCTTTGACCTTGCTCAGATAAGAGAGGATGCCATCATCTCCCAATTCTGCTGGTTTGCCTGAAGCGTGCCATAACTGGTCTCCCAGATTGACAAACAGGCTGCAAGTATGAAATCAGAAATATACACATTGCCTTGATTAGGGTATAACAATCTGAAACCAACTAAATTCATTAAGTGTTGATTTATATCAACCCTCTATAAAGGCTTTTCAGACCTTCCAAGGAATGGGGGTGGGGACTCAAAGGCCACCCCCTCCCCCCAAACCAAGTGACCTTTGACCTTGCCTAGGTAAGCCAGGATGCCATCATCTCCCATCTGCTGGTGACCCTGAAGTGTACCATAACCGGTCTCCCAGAATGACCAAACTGGCAGAAGTATAAAACATTGACTAGATTACACATCCTGGCTAAAAAAACAAAATTAATCATTAATAATTAATAATAATTCTTGAAATTAAACACAGTACTAGTTTCAAAGTTTTGCACTTCAGCAATACTGTAAACGTGTTAATGTTCGCGGTGCAATAATATTCGCGGATTTCGCGCTGAAGTCTGCGTCCGCGAATATTAAAACCAGCGAATATAAATGCGCGATTTGCAATCCATGTGAACATTTGCTCGGCCGCGTAATTAAATACCAGCGAATGTGTTTTTGTGTTGCTCAGCGCGAAATATTAATCACGCGAAAAAAATAACAACGTTTACAGTATCTAATTTCTACTTTACCTTCTGGCTTGCTGGATCCGGTGACTGCATGAACTCCAGCGACTGCTATGTGCCTTTCATCGAGCGCAGCAATCTTGAGCTGACAAGAAGAAATGAAAAAGTAAAATGAAAAAAAAAGGGGTAAAGATACAGATATTGTTTAGAATCAATCTTAATTAGGTGGAGTATTATTAGTACAGTACCGTACTGACCGGCGTAATCGCCGCATACTTTTTCCTTGAAAAAAACCCGCAAAGTTGGGGTGCGGCGCGTATGCGGCGATAGTCAAATTTTCACTTTTCACCGGCCTCAAAACAACACATTTCAGCAGGTGTGGGACTATTTGTTGTATTGCACTGTATTGTATTGCGTGATAAAACATTATAAAGCCAAATTGTCTACGTTTACCCTGACCTAGAATATTTTCTCACCTTTTTTGCTGATATTTGCTAAATCCAATACGTTTTTAACTTCGAAGTTACGAAAAACAAACTACCGCTGCCAGCACCGCGCTTGCCTGCCATCGATCTACGTGCGTTATGGATGCATTGCATTGCACAGCATTGCACGTTGCTCTGTAGTACAGTGCAGTACAGTAGGGGTTAGAGTAGGTTAGAGTACGGTTCGGACATTTTGATCGAGATAGTACATCGTAACTCGTAGCTTGCATGCAGTGTGCATGGCAGTTAAATAGCGCGATTGCGAGAAATTTTACGCGCCGCCGATTCCCTGCTTAAATTTGGCAAATTTTCCCCGCCGATTTTCTGGTTTTCGGCCGTTATTCCCGATTTTTTGTCGCCAGTTTCCCTAGCGCACTTTTCTCACACTTTTTCTTCTTCTCAATTTCAATGCTCAAAGTCGGCATGCGGCGTTTACGCGGCTGCGGCGATTCTGCCGGTCAGTACGGTAGTTTAAATGTCAGTAAAAATTTGACAGCGCAAACAATAAATCATTATTTATTTATTGTTTGCGCTGTCAAATTTTTACTGACATTTAAACTACTGTATTTACAAGTTAATGCAATGAGTTAGAAAATATCACTCTGTATTTCTGCTCATTACTTGGCCATACGACAGTCAGTGAACACAAAATATTCTGCGATTTAACCGCCATTCCATGAATCAGTGAGTTAAGTTACTCAAGGATGACGTACATTGTAAAATGACGTAATTTTTCCAGGCAAAATTTGAACTGCTGATGAGAATCCCAACCAAAGTGTTCAGAAATAGGCTACACAGATCATTGTATCTAGCAAGATGAGAAGTAATATGGGGAAAAGTTCACATACCGTAAAACACCATCGTCAAGCACCCCCAAGCACCAATATACATCTTGCTTTTAAAGAGCGCCCGCTCTCTGTCCAAACGGGAAACTTTAATCAAGAATGCAAATAATGGTGAGGAATATTCATGAGGATAATAATGGAGGTGAATCTCATGGAAACGTCTTTAAAAGCAAGATGCGTATAGGTGCTTGGGGGTGCTTGACGATGGTGTTCTACGGTATATCAGGGCTCCACACTTACCTTTTTTGTCAGTGGCCCGGTCGGGCCAGTGAAATAATTTCTTCTCTTTTTCTGGTGGCTCAAAAGAAAATTTACTGGCCCCAAAATTGTATTTAATGAGTAAGCATTTTACTGTTAAAAAATATCACTCTTTCCTGATTAAACCTGTGATTATAGATGAGGCATGTCATGGAAGAAAACAATATTTTTCTTATTTTTATCAATGTCAGGTTGAAAATCTGCTTGCCTGATCAGGCCACCAAACATGACTTTAATACATTTTTGCTAGCCCAAAGTGCAATTTCACTGGCTCCCGGCCAGCGGGCCAGTGCGAGTGTCGAGCCTTGCTGATATATCATTGTCAAACTGGTCTGCCACTTACCGAGTCATCATGGCCATTGATGGTGAACCTGTGATTGCAGGCAAGCTTCTCCTCTGGTGAACTTTGCATCCTTAGAATTGAGGATGAAATGGTTGAACTACACATGTCACCTCCCTTCCCTGGAATGTAAACAAAAGAGAAGTAAATTCAAAGATAGAAGAAACTGACCAGCTGACCAGAAATATATATACATGAAAATGAGTAAAGAAAATAGGGTTTTCCCAAAGTAGTCTGTTAAATATCATTTATCCCATTCAGGACTGGTCCCGAAATACTTGGGCATGGGTGGGGGTCCAAGTTGTCAACCTCCTCATGGTGGGCTCTGGTAACTGAGTAGTTTCTCAACTTTCTTCAGGCGAATGGCAACACTCAGAGTCAGCAGAAGCAACCTGACAACACCGCTCAAATGCAAGAATGCACAATATACCCAAAACAAAGCAAGGATGATATTGTTGAACTACACACATCAACACCCTAAGCTTCTCTGGATTGTGAACAAAAGAGAGGTGTGTGTGTGAATAATAATTTAACCTGTTCAGGGACTGGTCCCAAAATATTAGTGCATGGGTCTATGAAGAATGCATGATACACCAAAGTCAAACTGCCATCAATGTTTTAAAAGGAAGGAAGTTCAAAACAATGTTGTTCTTTTTTTAAATAACCTTGATTCACTTGCAGTAAACAAATTTACCAAAACACAAACTTATTTTTGTAAACATGTAAATTACAGCAGGGAAAATTTCCTTTAGGGGGCCACTTTTCAGCTTGCCTCCATCAAATTAGCACTCTGAAATTGTTTTAATGTAGAACTCTTTGGCAATAAACAGGATCTTTATGAGGGGATTTATATGGCTAAATCACCCGATGACCCTCCCTTGCCACCCCCACCCCCCCCCCCCCATTTCTGAATATTAGGTACACATATCAATATCAAAATTGTACACAGTCCTTACACAAAGTGTAAACAGTGGCTGACGATGCATCACAGTGGAATGAAGTGGAGAGTAGGTCTGTGTTTCCAGTATGATCCAGTTCTAACCGGATCCAACCATCGCCTTGTGACTGTACCTCTCCTCCTGTTGGTTTTCCCTTGGAACTGGCAAGATGAGAACCACTGAAGACTGCTTCTTTTTTAGTCAATGAAATGAAAGAGTGACATTCATGTCATCAATTTTCTTCAAATCTACATAATATTCAGACCTAAATTCTTTCATAAAACAATTAAATGAGATAGAAAAGGAACACATTAGTACTAAGCTAAATGCTTGGTGGTTGGTGTTCACTTTTTTTCATCAAAGGAGGGAGATTCATTTGACAAAGTGTGGCAACAAAATAAAACTTCAAGAAAATTTTCATTTGAAATGTTCATAACACTTGAATGAACTAAATTGCTAAGAGCAAATCTCAGAATTTGACACAAATATTTATCAGCACATTAACATACCATTTGAGCAAAAATTGTAAACAATTTAAAAATCAATGTCTACAGAGCAAGTACAATGTATGCGAAGAATTTACCTTAGATCCCTGCACCAGACACACAACGTGCGAGGTCTCATGGCCCTGTTCGTCTGCACCCCTCTGCCAAAACCAGGCATCCAGGATCGCCTCTCCATCTCTCAGGGGACCATCTTGCGCCCCTCCGAGGGGGGGCTGACAATGCACCCTCCAGAGTCTGTAAATAGTATATCCTCCTACGGGGAATACGCGGAAGATTGGACTTTTTGCAGACAGAGGCTTCATCTTGAATGGTGAGGCATCATCTGTCGACCATCGGTAGATTTGCTGTGAGAGGAGTTCAAGGAATGTTACAGGGTCAAATTGCATGACTTGCCATGCCCTTTACAGCAAGAATGTCATGATTTTTCCTGGGACTTTTCACCATGGTACATAAACAAGGTTCTTTGACTTCTTTCACTACTTTGCAGGTTTTTCCAGACTCTGTATGAACCCCAATGTAATAATTTTTGTAAATTTGTAGTTCATAAAAATGTTAAAGTTGAACATATTTTTCAAAAGGCGAGGAGACATCTCTACAATTGTTCAGTCATCTTCTATCACATGTGACACTTTGATGACTCTTGGTATTTTAGTAATAATCTACATGTATTTTACATTTCACATTCGATTTGGATAACAAGTAATCTTCTGATGAAATTATGGCATAACTATATCACCATTGTCTATGTATTATAATGCTCCTGAGTGTAATGACAAGAATGTTGACACAATGTTTACGTGCCTTTGGACAAGATAGTGACAGCTTCCTCTACTCTTATACTAGTTAGGATTAGGAACATTTCCCAATTCGCATGATTAAGGCAATATAGGACAAAGACTGAATCTGATTTCCCTCAAGTTTATTTATATGTTCTTTTGTATTTAAACCTTCTTTAATTAGTAAACAAATATATTTAATATCCAACTATTTGCACTAACCTTTTGATTAGCAACAGCGACATACTGCTGCTTGGTCTGGTTGAAGACAACGGGACATGAGAGGGCAGCAGATGACTTGCTCATCCAGCTCTGGATGGGTTTTGGGTCATGAACCTGTTGAACAAAAATATTTGCCATAATAAAGTAAAGCGTAAGTAAAAGAAAAAGAAAAAAGTAACTTAAAATTATAATTAATTCAAGTGGAGGGCTTGAAGGCAAGTAGTTCGTTATCAATAAAAAAAACAAAACAATATTATATAATTTATGGGTATTATTCTACCATGCAGCAGCTTAAATGTCAGGAAAGAGTCTCAACTCAAGGACAATATCTCTTACAAATAACTGGTACATGATTTATGACGCAGCTTTCATTCAATTTCAAATAGCAGTGCGGCGGCGCATGCAGCCACAGACATGCTAATTTCAACTTCAAACTTAGTTTATTTTCAACTTGATAATCTTGAATTTATAAATTGCTCAACCAATTTTGCTCAGTCACGTTTAATCGGTTTATCACTCTCAATTCCTCTCATTCGTGTCACATTCTTAATTTTAGGATGGACTTTCACTTCAAATCAACAATCAAGGGTTAGAATTATAGTGCAATTCCACTTGGATTTCAATTCCTTTTCGCTTCAACAACTACTTACCAACAGGAAAATAAGCGCGTGGGACTGTAACAGTTCGACTGTAATGTTCGACTTATTGAAATTCTCACCTTAAATACAGCCACTGACTTTTTTGTTGTGCAAAAAAAAGTGTCATTCTCCTCAGCATTGTATACACCATGAAAACATGCCCCAGATTCGACAGAAAGAAGAGATATTCCTTCGTGAATTCTTGCCATTTTCGCTATTTCGTCCAAACATGTGTAGCAGGTATTACACTGTGCTGTAATTCAACACAGAGGGAGCCCTAGCTGAAAAAGTTCACAGAAATACAAAGTTGTAGACCGACGACTGTTCCACTCCGCTGAGACTGACCGCCTCCACCCAAAAATGGGGTGTAATTATAAAAGAAAATCCCATGTAGAGTCGGTTATTTCTGGCTAAAAAAAGTTGGGGCCTCAGCATTCCAAGCTTCGAGTTATAGCTTTCTAATTCCTATGATTATACAATTCTACATTATAGCGCGGGCTTAGAACGACTTTTAGTATGATCTTTTTCTTGAACATCATAAGCAATATTCCATAATCAATTATCATGACCGTATTTTGGTCTGGAGCCTGAGAATTTATAGGATCACAGTTGATTTCAATATAACATGACCAATATAATAACGTCTCCAAATAAAATATGTTCCCGGCCTCATGGGCAGGGGCGAAGCTATAATTCCCGGGGTCTGTGGCCCCATTTCCGGTGCCCCCCACACTAAACAACCATGCTTGTAGAAATCATAGTTTGAAACTTTTTACCGTATGGGACCCCGCTGAAAATGAACTTCTGTTGAACTTGGTCATCCTATACCCACATAAGGAAATAAATACATAACTATACAAAATAATTCAAAAGATAAATAAATAACTGTTTCATTATTGTCATGATTTAATAAAAAAAATAGCTATTCATAAAAGGACCTCAACGGGTCATTATGCATAAGAGTCGCTATTCGAATATGAAAATGGCTCGATATATATATACCAACTAGACTCTCTTTGTCTATGCGAGAAATTATATTTTAGGGTCGCTATGATAAGGTATAGACCCTTTTAAACAGCAACCCAATTTGTAAATTATGAAGAGCGACCCTTATATGCCGTGGCGTAGATCTGTTGGGGGAGGGGGGGGGGGGGGGGGGGGGAGGTTTTGCAATTTTCACTCGAAATATTGCAATCCATACCTTGGAAGGAATTTTTTTTCTAAAATTCAACCCCCTCATGATTAGACCAATAAACAAACACAAACGAACCTACACACACACACACACACACACACACACACACACACACACACACACACACACACACACACACACACACACACACACACACGCACACACACACGCACACACACACACACACACACACACACACGCATACGCACCAAACGTGCATTTCAGGGACCGGTCGCCGGCACAATTTAGACCGTACTTTTAGGGACCGGAAATGTTCCAAAGGTGCATTATGCGGACCGGCCCGTGAGAAAGTGTTTATTATGTAACGTATATTGTCAACATGACTGTGCACCCGTACATCCTTTCTGATTACGTGTAATACTCATAATAAAGTCAGTAAACTAACGATCACGACTGAAATATAGCTAGTTAATTGTGTAGTAATACTGAAATCGTTGTTATATCGTCGGAAGAGTATCAATGTTATTTTTTGGCTGCTCGCGAAGATGTTTGTGCGTCCATATGATAATTAATCATATATTTTCTCCGTATATAATGATAATTTCCGCGTCATCTTGGTCAATTTAAAGGATATTGACTCTTGAATGAGATATCGACTATGTTAAGTTATGTATTTATATTTAAGCGGTAGTTCTACAGTTTTTTATATAGCGCATATCACAAATATGAACATACACGTATTTATAATCGTAATACAAATTTAAATACAATAATATACTTGATAGCGCCTAATATTATTGATTGTTAATCATCTATAAGCGCTTTAATGCAATTATATAATTACCCCTGTAATGATACTTATTGTTATAATATATAGCAAGAGTAATTTGAATTTGAATTAACGTGAATTATAAACACGTTACACACACACTGTATAATGTGTAAACACCGACTTGCCGAGACCGGATTCTTGTGCGGCCTATATCAATTCTGTTATGTAATGAAATTGTATTTTCTCCGTAAATAATGATAATTTTTGCGTCATTCTTGGTCAATTTATAAGTCATTGACTCGTGAATAATATATCGACTATTTTTATGTATTTGTCTGTCTTTACGCGGCAGTTATCTGCGTCACACATAACCCAAATATGTATACGACACACACACTCCGCCTATAAAATGTGTACAAACCGACTTGCAGAGACCGGATTCTTGTGCGGCCCAGATGCACACACTCGGTCCCATTAAATATATTACGTAATGATGTTTTTTCTCCGTAAATAATCATAATCTTCGCGTTATTATTGGTCACTTTATATAAAAGACATTGCCTATTGAATAATATATCGACTATCTTTATGTATTTATCTGTCTTTAAGCGGTAGTTATAATTTGCGTCACGCATAATCCAAATATATATACGACACACACACATCGCCTATAAAATGTGGACACACCGACTTGCAGAGACCGGATTCTTGTGCGGCCCAGAATACACATACCGTCTAATGTGTACACACCGACTTGTAGAGACCGGATTCTTGTGCGGCCCAGATAGACATACCGTCTAATGTGTACACACCGACTTGCAGAGACCGGATTCTTATGCGGCCCAGATAAGCACACCGTCTTAATGTGTACACACCGACTTGCAGAGACCGGATTCTAATAATAATAATAATAATAATAATAATAGTGATAATAATAATAACAATCGTCATCGTTGTTGTCATGTAGGACGGGAGGGGGGGGGGGGGGGGGGGGTTGGCGGGGCAGGGCGGGAAAAGCTATATATTCTTACTTGTATCCTTATTTTGTAAAATATGACAGCTAAGAAAAATTGTTTCTTGTTTATTGATATGTGGAGAGCTGCATTAAAAGGAAATATTCCTCATACACGTTTAATCGGGAAGTTTGCTATAATAATAATCATACAAATGATAATAACAACGTTCATCAAATAGTCATTGTCATCATCATTATCATCATCTTCACCATCATTATAATCATAATTATCATCATGTGCGGGGGGCGGGGGGAGTCATCTTTACTTTTGTCCTTATTTAATAAAATACGATATTTGCAAGCTAAGTTAAATCAGTACTTGTTTTGTGAAATGTAGGAGCGATTAAACTAATAATAGCATGCTCCACCCTTTCATCCTTCAATGCACACGTAGTGAAGGAGGCACTCCCCTTTCATACTCCATGAAAGAACAGGAAGTTCGTCTTTGTGTCGTTTGTGTAGACCTTCGACCTTTGACTGAAAATCAATAATATCCCCCTGAGATTTACAATGTATTTTCCTTAGAAAACATGGTGAATACGCATGCATCGGAGTATAAGTCTCACTATTTAAAGCCCATGTTAAAAAAACTTGGCTATGCTTGTTTTAATGCGATAATATAATTTAAAAAAATACTCGATAAATACAAATATAATACGGATTGCTGTTTTTTCATTTGTAATATTCGGTGAGTTTATCATCGTCTGAAATGAAACAACGAAATAATAAGTTTAAACATGTGTGAACAAAAATAATTACATGTAACCCTGCATGACTATGCACCCAAAGCACCATCCTTGGCTACGGGCCTGTCATCATCGTCATCATCATCATCATCATCATCATTATCATCATCATCATCATCATCATCATCATTATCATCATCATCATCATCATCATCATCATCATCGTCATTATCATCATCATCATCATCGTCATCATCATCATCGTCATCGTTATCATCATCATCATCATTATCTCCATCATCATCATCATCATTATCATTAACATCATCATGAAGGGGGCATCGGTCTTTAATGTTAGCAATATTTTAAAAAAAAATCGATAGCCGCAAGCCAAGAACGATTCTTACTTGTGATGTGAAATGAAGAAACGTATTCATCGACAAAATTCTTTATACCCAAACCATCTGGGAAGTTTGCTATGATAATTAATATATGATTGATAATAATGATTATGATAATAGTCAGTATCACAGGGCTGGCATATTTGGGGCCCGGTCAATTGCTTATTTCACAGAGGGCGGGAAATACCGGTAATTCTCGCTTTTTTTAGCGGGAATTACCGGCAAATAGCAGGAAAAATGACTGAAGGTTACGATCCAATACTAAATTTGTACATGTCCCATAAAGATGTATGCATTTTATGTTAGGTGAATCCAGTGGCGTAGCGTGGTCGGACTGATTGGGGGGGGGGGGGGGGGAGGGGGCACGCAAAATTATTGGGGGGCACACCTTATGTATTTCTTTGTTTAAACAAAAAATGGCCTCTTATTTTTTCTATTGTTTTGTCAAAAATATTGGGGTAGCGCAGGCCCCCCGTGCCCCCCCCCCCCGGTAGCTACGCCACTGGGTGAATCAGCAAAATGCTTAATTATTTATAAAATATAAACAAGAAAAGTTATTGGGCAAATGAGCGTTATATTGATATGCAAAGGATCCACTTGCAAGACAGTATACAAACAAGGTAGGCATATTTCCCGGATGTTGTAAATACTGGAGAAAACCTGGAATTCCTGCCTTCTCAGCAGGAAATACTAGAACAAATTAGTTTTACCTTATTGTTATGGTCAGTGGCGTATAGCGACGGGGGTGGGGGGGGGGGGGGGGGGGGACACGTGCCCCCCTATTATACAAAAAAAAACACACTACCAAACGTAAGGGGACATTTTAGAGAAAAAAAAGAAATAAATAAGGTGTGCTTCCCCACAAAAAAACGTTTTGCGTGCCCCCCCCCCCCAATCAGTCCGACCACACTACGCCACTGATTATGGTCGAGTGACTAAGACTTTTTAGATAATTAAAATTGTCTAGATCTTGATTGCTAATCACATTTCATATTCCATTCCTTTTCCATTATTTCTTTGAATATTAATCAATAAATGACACTGCAGATGTTTCATCACATCAACATGTTTATTTAGCTAATTTTGGAGTTTTGTTTTGTCTAATTGCCAGTTCGTCAGAATACCATTTCCATCTGTTGTTGTCTACACCAAAAACATATGGCAGTAAGATCATGTATGAATTATATTTTATTTTCTTTATCTATGTATCATTTTTGTCTCAGTTCACCTAATACAAACTAGGGTTAGTCTATGATTATTTTGACTATAGTATGTGGAACCTCATTTTTTAGCCTAAAAATCTTTGGAAATACATAACCTGTTCTGTTATAGTTACTGAAATCCACATCGACTTTGTATACAACCCTCCCAGCTTCCATATAGTTAAAATAAGAGCAAAAGACTAATTGGACATGCAATGAACTACAAATATGTTAGTCAATTGTAGCATCTGCTTTTTTGTCTATTGTTTAATCATATTTGGTCTAAGTACCAACATCATTTATGATTTGCATGGTCGGGTGTTTATTAGCCTCCAGCACCCGTTGGGCAGTTTGAGCTTGTATGCTCCGCTGGGAGTTGAGATGGTGCACAATATAATTGTGTGGGTTTTCACTTAACATGTTGACTAAGGGTAATAATGCGCCTCCGAATAGGGCACATAGATACATGGCGCTCTATAAATGCTATTAGTATGACAGCATGATTCATATGGATTGAATCATTTTGTCTAATCTTTATTCTGTCTAATCCTAAGTTTTGCTAATGTTTATTTAGCTATAGTCTACAAATAAGATTAGAAATAAGATTAACAACTCATTAAATTAACAGGAGGGTGTTAGACAAAGTGGAATTTAGACAGTTTATAGACAAAGTTCTTTGTCCTTATGCCTAATGACAAACTGGGTCCAAACAAGAATGTTGCAGGATTTATGCAATGTCCACAAAAAGAAGAATCATAAGTTGAAGTGAAACAATAACCAGATAAGTAAAGACAATACAAATAAAAGTAAATATTGGGCAAACATTCATATTTCCCGCTTTCCTCATATTTACCGGCCGGGAAACTTATTTCCCAGGCGGCAATTCCCGGTATTCACCAGTGGGAATTCCCGCCACCGGTATTTCCCGGCCAACCCTGCATAAACATCATCATCATCATCATATTATTAATAACTGTAAGACTTATTATGGTTATGTTAGTAGTATTAAAACATAAATAAATAATAATACTAATGATAATAATGATGAGAAAAATAATAATAATAATAACAATCATAATCATCATCATCATCATCATCGATATATATGCTATGTTACATACTTCATTTCAAATTGTTGATCTTCCAATGTTGAACTGTGTCGTTCATATTTTTGCTGTAATGTGGGATATGTGATATCATAATGAATATGTATACTTTTTCATTTCAACATTATATGATCCCAGCTGTTTTGGATTATGTAAGAGTGATACTACATGTACTTGAAGTTGAATAGCACACTCCCCCTTTCATCCTTCAATGCACATGTAGTGAAAGGAGGCGCCCCCTTCCATACTCAATGAAAGAACAGGAAGCACAGCTTTATATTGTTCGTGTAAACCTTTGACTAAAAAATCAATAATATCCCCAAAAGATTGACCATGTAGTTTCCTTAGAAAATTTAGTAAATACGGCATATGCATTGAAGTATAAGTTTGATTATTTAAAGCCCGAGTTCCAAGTTCCATTTGTTATGCTTGTATTAATGCGATAGTATAATTTAAAACATATTCGCTAGATTCAAATATAACACAGTTTGCCGTTTTGTCATTTGTAATATTCGGCGAGTTTATCAACGTCTGAAATAAAAAAATAAAAAAAATAAGTAAACAGAATGTCTAAACAATAATAATTACATGTAACTCTGCATGATTACATACCTAACGCACCACCCCGTAAGCTAAGTAATATCGTTACTTATTCTGTAAATTATAGGACCCTATTCATCTAATAAGATACATTATACCCGTAGTATTGGTAAGACTGCTAAGATAATGATCATAATTAATGCTATGGGTATGTCATCATAAACAGCATCATCCTCCTCGTCCTCCTCCTCCTCCTCATCATCAGTATCATTATCATCATCATCATCATCTTCATCATCATCATCATCATCATCATCATCATCATCATCGTCATCACCAACATCATGGGGGAGGTGGGGGGGGGGGTGGAGTGGCAGCCATTTAATAATTATAATGATGCTAATAATAATACAAATGAAAATAGTAATAATAATCATCAACAAGACCCATCGCAACACTCCTGGCTACGGTCCTTTCGTTCTCATCATCATCATTATCATCATCATCATCATCATCATCATCATCGTCATTGTCATCGTCATCATCAGCATCTCATCATCATCATTATCACTGCCTTTGTCCTTCAGCAAGACAATTTATCCACAGTTGCTGCTTTCTCCCCAGGTTTATAACCTGGGTATCATGGTCGTGCGTTAATTAGCCTTATAGCACCACCATCACTGGCAGCTCGGCTAGTATGCTCCCTGTGGAGTTGAGAAAGTATGCAATATCATTGTGTGGGTTTGAAATGTACCTGATGACCATGGGCAATAATAATTAAATAATGATTAAAGCCCTTAGAGGCTCTTTGCAATTTGCGCTTTACAAAAGGCTATTAGTACGTTCGTACATGTATTGCAATTATTAATAATATTGTATTTTATGAAATAAGGCTAACATTAAAGGATAGTTGAGTTCTGGTAAGGAGAGCACAGTTTTGGTGAAACTGAATTTTAGTAATCAAAACCTGCATCATTACATTACAAACTAATAGTTATAACTAGAAAGGAACACAAAATTACAAATGACGTAGTAAAGATCATGTTATCATTCAAAAAGAGCCGTTAAAATGTAAGAGGGCGCTCTCTAAACACTCATCAGTTTCAACCATTTTGAATAAAATATTGTGCATGTGATGCTTCGCTGAAATAGTGATTAGATAGAGAAATAACCAACAACTATTTAAATACCTATTTTGTAACTTTTTGAAAAAAGGAAGCATTTTTTGAATTTTTAACGGCTGGTTAAAAATTCTCTAATAAACCTGGGGCCCCAGGTTTATTACAAATTGTTATATTTATGGATATTTCAGCCGTCTCTGAACCGATTTTGATCAAACAAAGATGATTTTATTATTTAAATATTATGCTCTTTCAAATTTTACACTCAGTTTTTCTTTACCTCACAAAAAAAAAAAGTAGTCTAGCGGCCTCTCTACCAAAACTCAACTATCCCTTTAAAGACGGCTTACACTAACCCTAACTCATCCCCCACCCCCACACTAATGATAGTGTTTTAGATGATGATGATGATGATGATGATGATGAAGAGTATTATTATTATTTTTTGTCTTAATACATGATTATGATTGAAATCAACGCAATCTTCCGATAGGTGTATTACTCAGCTGGGGGCTATTGTTTAATGAAATAATAATTAAAAAAGTTAGAATGACCCACCCCCCCCCCCCCGCCCCCCCCCCAACATTATGCAAATTATGATTAGAATTATGATGATGATGATGACCATTATCATAATCACATAATAACAATAATAATCGTAATAATGATAATCGT
>JBAMJV010000501.1:0-5000 GCA_037951105.1 Echinarachnius parma | reverse complement strand
CATCTGTCTATACCAATAATTGTTTGCACCTGAACTCTTTCAATGTCAGGCTACGAACTTTTTGAACGCCCCTCGTATATAAAGTAAGAGCAAAGTACAAAACAATTAATGGAATGGATTAAAGAGTAAATCATTGATTCTCTTAGACTTTAACATACACTTACACTAACACTTTGACTACTGCTTTAACACTAAAATGGCCGGGCTGTTTGAGTTCTGTCTGTGTCCAGGGCGGGAGGGGGGGGGGGGGGGGGGGGCGGGCGTTGTGCCATAATGCCCCAATTCGCCCCCTTCAGTTTTCGGCCTTGAATCTGCCCCCCCCCCCCCCATTCAGATATCTCGGATGTGAAACGGCCAATAGCCGTGAAAATGTCACTCATGTCAAGTAAAGTGTTCATAAGCATATACGAATTTCATTTTTAGCATAATTGCATATTTCTGGTAAATTATACATATATATAGGGTCATACAATTCACCTTGTTCCCCCCATAAATCACATCCTTTTTATGACTAAACATTGTTTTTTTAATTAAATACAATAATATTTAGACCATTTGGTATAATAATGCAAACAAAACAATCTGAAGAGCAAGGATATTCATTATGTTTTCTATTGTTTTGCTGTTTTATTTAATTCCTTACTATATAAGTCAACTAATTTGAACCCCAATACAAACACATGACAAAACAAAATAACAACTGTTGTATCCTTTTTCGGAAAATGATAATTCCATATGTTTTGTACACAAATCAGACAAAAGGTCACGTGACTTCGTAAAGGTGGGTCAATCTCGGAGGGGGCATAATAACTTTATTGAATGCTTTATTACAATGCAATTTTTTAGCAGTTAAAACATTTAAATGTTCTTTCACATTCAAACAAGTAAAATCGACATGACCTAATAAAATACAATTAAAACAAAATATTTTGCCTATATAGAATTATATATATAGCAAAGCATCAAGGATACGTTCAAGTATGTAACATTGTATTTGGATTATCAATTCATATATACAATTATAAATGCAATATAATCAGGCAAATAGTTACTCATTCGAATGATTAAGAACTACATTAACATATCTAACAAATTAAACACATAATTGAAAACCGTACTTACTAATATAATGACGAATATAATAAAGTCATAATTTATATTTCCTAATATCTTTATAAAGATATAAGACCAACTTAATATATGAAATGACATTTTACAGTTCATTACATGAAAACTAACACATAAAATATAAGAACCCGTTAAAGTGATATAGTAAATTTGTTGACATTGTTGACAGGGTTCACCTGATAAAAACGTAAATTTCTGTAATCTGACAAGTCCAATGAGTGATCTGGGCAAATGCAAATTGATATTTGCTAACTCGTTGTACTGACTTTGAACATAGTTTAGATAATAATAATAATAATAATGAAACATTTTGATATAGCGCATAACGCATAAGCACAATTGCATGGCTGTATGCGCTTTACATAACAGAATACAAGAGGAATGGAATTGTGCACTGGGTTCATAATTGTTAAATTTACAACATGTACGAAGTGTTAAAAAAAATGTGTTTTCAAGCTAGTTCTAAACCTTTCATATGTATCGATGTTTCTAATGTGTTCAGGCAAGTTATTCCATAATACAGGGGCCGCATATGAAAATGATCTTTCCCCGTATGATCTTGTCAGGTGGACAGCGGCCAATTCAGAATGTTTCAATTATATATATCTTGTTAACGAAAGAGAAATTCGGAATACCGGAAACTGTTTCATGCTTTTATTGGTACTACTAATACAACGAGGTATAGAGTTCTAAGTATATATTTTGTGGATTTTGACAATGTTACTAGATCCCTTTCAGATTATACTATAATTCACCTTCAAGGTTTTTAAGGCCAATTCTGTAAAACTTTGTATTCGCATTGATACTCGGTTCGTTCATAATTATTCGCAAATTTGAGTTGAAGGCTTCAAGGAACTACAGCGTCTAGATGGCCTAATTTTCACAATTAGGCTCTCTATACGTAATTTTTCCTCAAGAAAGAGAATTTGGCAGTCATTGCCCATGAAATCAATCAATTTTGGAGTAATTAGTAAATATCTAATTGTCCTGGGAACGCCCGTTTTAAATTGCCAAAATGTGACGTCATCTAAAGAACGGACTAATGAACTAAATTCTGTAGATGACGTAAGCCAATGAATTGTCAATCACATGTCAATCACGCTGCCGATTCTGGACCCTAAATGTGGGTGGGGCGTAAACTGGCTGCTAAGTGAGATTTGGCATCAGAAAATTAGTCTAAAATCACTACTGTGTTTATTTTCATGGAGTTTTTTTCGGCAGACCTAGTTTACAATTCATCAACTATGGAATAAGTGCCAAAGTACGTTGTATTCTTTAGTTCCTTTAACATTGTTGTTTAAACTTGAATTTAGTTTATGGGATATAGCTCTTCGGTCAAGTGTTGTAACAAATGTTAAATTCAATTGAACACATTGTCAGCAAAACGTTTATTAACATACATATCATCACACAAACACAAATGTTTTAAATTGGTTGAAAATGTTGTATACAGTGATTTTGTTTCTTCGAATGACCATAATACCAATTCATTGCTTAGAAACGGATTAGACCTAATAAATATAGCTGCAGTGACATAGGAGGCGACATTTATTTGTTCAGATCCTTTTTTACCCGTCCTTTTAATTGAATTCCCTTGAGTTACGACTAATTGGCCCTCGAAATGAACAATAATGTATTTTCTATAAAGATCGAGCAATATTTGTACATGATTTATTAACAAACGCCCCCTTATGCGACGCACAAGTGTCTTTAATCAGTTTCATGTAGATTGTGCAATGCTCATAGTGGTCACAGCTTGTTTCGCCCATCCTCGCTGTGTTCATATGTTCATACATCTCAAAATTTCCACCTGCAATGACGTCACGCGACTTCCATGCAATACAGACATGGTTTGATAATTTTATGATAGGATTGTTCCCGATTTCGAGTTCTTACAAAGATCTTTTGTTAAATGCAAGTCAGAATAAAAATCATATTTTACTCATTATTTATGACGGAACGAAATTAAAGTTACTATATTGAAACGTCCTACAAAATCAGTTGACAGATGGCGGCCAACCTTCTTGCTTCGCACATTATGTCATTCCAGCCTCCCTCTTCCAAGATTATACAGTTTTGAGCTGTTTCATTGTCTATCCGGGAATACACAGATGGTTGGTTTCGAAGCCATGCTGTGGGAAAGCATAACAGAAAACAATGTATAAGGGGAACATTGTTTATTGCAATTTGTTAACTCGTATTTCATCGTTAATTTGAAGAACAATTTTTTTCCTGAAATTAAATCCTACAACATCAGTTGACAGATGACGACCACAATGCACTGCAGCACCATGCGTCATTCCAGCCTCCCTCTTTCAAGAGGGTGCAGTTTTGAGCAGTATTCCATTGTCCACATGGCACAGGGATATTTGGCCTGAGCGTCATGCCGTGGGAATACATACATACAAACAAAACACTATACAAGGGCGAAAATGTGTGTATTTCAATTTGTTAACTGTTACTCGTATTTCAGTGTAAATTTTAAAACGATTGAAATTTCATCCTACAGCATCAGTTGACAGGTTACGGCAAACACGTATACTGCATCTTGCGTAGTAACAAGTTGATACAGTTTTCAGCTAGTATTCCATTGTAGTTCCCGGATGGTTCGTCTAGCCTTACTGGGGGAGTGAAAGCAATACGAGGCACGATATAATTTTTTTTATTTCGGGAACTGTTTCACCACGTAAAACGCGAGCCTTATAAAGCCAAGGAATAGCCACGAAATGGCCATTTCAGACAATCGGTGAGTCGGTGACTCGGTGACACCCCTAACCGTATTAAAAGCTATTACAGAAGTTGAACATTTGGGAATTTCAGCTCTGCCAACCCTGTAAGTAGCACGAAAACTCAGTACTGCCACATATGGTCACGTCTGGCCACGTTTTGCCACGGACTAGCCACGAAATTGCCACCGAATAGCTCCGTTTTGTTGCGTTCCACAAAACTGCCAATAGACCGCTTCAGTAATGTATGCAAATAATATGCGTATGACGTACGTCAGACTCCCCGTCGGCAAGCTCAACAATAGTAACTAAGTCCGGCAAGACTTAGTTACTATAATTGTTAAGTTTGCCGACGGGGAGTCTGACGTCATACGCATATTATTTGCATACATTACCGAAGCGGTCTATTTTACGCGGCTCTAACGGCAAGGCTTTTCGAGTGACTGCAGTGACCGGGACATACAAATGTGGACAATTCATCGTTAGGTGAAGAGTATCCTTTCGAAATTGAATGAACGTCATTAAACTGGAAAATTAAATTGAAATTGCGCCTCCGTCTCCACCATGACTTGACATTACACCTGTAAGGACGGTAGAAAATGTTTTTGTCGTGTTTTGTTGTACACATAATATGATCAATCTTTTGTTAAAAGGGGACTCACCTTTTGTGTTGAGTTTGGACCTTTTTTTTAAACAGTCAATGAAACAAAGGAATAATATACATCATACATATATTTCGCGTAATTTAAAGGCTCACATCAATTGACATTGTGAAGTAGGAGGTAATGTTTGGATAACAAGGACGTTTTACAGAAATCTCCACGATGGATGACATGGGTTAAAGGGGTAGTTTAGTTTTGGTAAGGCTGAACTTTAGTAACCAAACCTGGACAGTAACACTATAAACTAATGGTTATAACTCCACCATGCTCAAAATGTATACAAAATTACAAACGACTAAGTAAAAAGCCCGTTATCATTCAAAAAGAGCCATTAAAACTCAAGAGGGCGCTTTCGTAAAAGGCATTGATTTCAACCATTTTTCACACAAAATTATGTATGTGATGTTTTATTGAAATAATGATTAAATAGAGAGATCATCAACAACTATTTAAAAAAAGCTTTTGAACATTTTTGAAAAAGTTC